>CM056053.1:107899813-108041494 GCA_029574335.1 Rana kukunoris | reverse complement strand
ACAAAAAATAAGGATTTTTTTATTTTTAAGCCCACGCTTATGGAACAATGTACAGCCATGGAAAGGCAGATACTCGTAAGTCCATTGCAGGAAGCGGTAAGAAGAATTTTCATTCTCCTCTCTCCCCCCCCTCCCTCTCCTCTCTCTGAGCCCCCCCCCTCCTCTCTGTCCCCCCCCCGCTCAACTCCTCCTCACTACGCCCCCCCTCTCCCTCCCCTCAGCTCTGCCCCCTCGCTCCTCTCCCCCCCTCTCCCCTCTTCCCTCTCCCCCCCTTCCTTATCTCTCTCCTCTCTCCCCCAGCTCTCTCGCCCCCCTCTCTCCGCTCTCTCGCCCCCCCCTCTCTCTCCGCCCCCCCCCCCTCTCTCTCCTCTCTCTCGCCCCCCCTCTCTACTCCTCTCTCTCGCCCCCCACTCTCTCTCTCTCTCTCGCCTCTCCTCTCTCGTCCCCCCCCTCTCTCTCCTCTCTCGCCCCCCCTCTCTCTCCTCTCTCGCCCCCCCCTCTCTCTTCCTCTCTCGCCCCCCCCTCTCTCCTCCTCTCTCGCCCCCCCTTCTCTCTCCTCTCTCGCCCCCTCCTCTCTCTCTCTCCACCCCCCCCCTCTCTCTCCTCTCTCGCGCCCCCCCCCTCTCTCTCCTCTCTCGCCCCCCCCTCTCTCTCCTCTCTCGCCTCCCCCTCTCTCTCCTCTCTCGCCTCCCCCTCTCTCTCGCCCACCCCCTCTCTCTCGCCCCCCCTCTCTCTCGCCCCCCCTCTCTCTCCCCCCCCCTCTCCTCTCTCGCTGGTGTTGCTTGGATAACATTAGCAGGTCATTGTTACCTGGCATTCTGTAGTAAAATTGAGAGTCTGAAAGTAGTTTTGTGACTGCAGTAATGTATAAAAATACCTTGCATGTGCTACCATTTCAGGACCCCAGCTGAAACCATTTCTTGGTTAGCATACCTAAAGGATATAGCACTCTTGGTTGACGTTTTGTTATGTAGCTTCAATGTGCAGAATTCTATTGAAAGGCCGAATACAAAATGTTTTCTTGCTATTGATCTTCAGCATGATTATGCTGTGAATAGAACAGTCTGACATGACCAGCTTCAGTACGTATTTATAAAAAAAAAATCACATGCCAAGTTTAAGACACTTTTTGGCTGACCACTAGTATGCATATGATTTATTTGCCAAGTGTTTCAAGTCGCGTTTATTAAAATTTTTGTTCCAGGCATACCATGGGCACCACCAAGCATTGGAGGTGCTAGTACAATCTTTGCTCGACTTGGATGTAAGGAACAGCACTGGAAGGACTCCTCTGGACCTGGCTGCTTTCAAAGGACATGTTGAATGTGTTGATGTTCTCATCAACCAAGGAGCATCAATATTAGTAAAGGACTATGTTGTGAAAAGGACTCCCATTCATTCAGCAGGTATGGCCCATTAGAGGGAGTTTTAAGTAGTATTAAACCCAAAACCAGTCTGGGGTTGCATACCGTTATATGTTCTAGCAGATTTAGATAATTTAAACAAATTTAACCACTTGCCAACCGCCTCACGTAGATATACGTTGGCAGAATGGTACAGGCTGGCAAAGCAACGTATACAGTTGTATGCAAAAGTTTAGGAACCCCTGAGAATTTCCATGATTGTCATTTATAAATATTTGGGTGTTTGGATCAGCAGTTTCATTTTGATCTATCAAATAACTGAAGGAAACAATAATAATTCAGCAGTGAAATGAGGTTTATTGGATTATCAGAAAATGCGCAATATGCATCAAAACGAAATTGGGTGCATAAAACAAAAAAAGTAGAATACGTATTGGCCTAAACCGAGAAAAAAAATTGGTTATATTTATTTCAAAATTGTCGCTCTATTTTTGTTTATAGCGCAAAATATAAAAAACGCAGAGGTGATCAAATACCACCAAAATAAAGCTCTATTTGTGGGAAAAAGGGAGTCGCGTCGAATGACCACGCAATTGTCAGTTAAATTGACGCAGTGCCAAATCGCAAACAGTGGCACGGTCATTTGGCAGCCAAATGGTCCGAGGCTGAAGTGGTTAAGCCATTCGCCAGCTGATGCTTCGTAAGCAGTTGAAGTATGACCAAAGCTTTTTTGGCTGTACTTCTCCTTGTGGGTCACAGGAGTGCAGTTCAGCAGGCTAAAGGCCATTACTGACGTCACAAAGCCAGTCCCAGCTCTGAAAAGATCCCGACCAAAGTAGTAAGCTGCAATATAATGGTTTTCTTTTTTGTGTTTAACCTGTGCTTTGCAACAAGTTCAGTTTGTATACTCTACTTCCTGCATACTAAATTTTTGCTTTGATCCCTTGTGGCTCTGTTTGGCCTACTGAGGTTATGACAAAAACTGGTTCATCCAGATTTAGGGGAGCATGTGACTTTTTCTTTACAAAAATACTTTGTTGGATACCTGTGCAGCCAGTTGCTAGGTATCAGCGCTGTTGCATGGGGAGAGGATCTTGCACTTAAAGCATTACATTTCTCTAATTTTGAGCTTACATTCTTCTTGCATGCTCCTTCAGGTAAACAGATTGGCAGAGGAGTAAAAGTTATGGTATCGAGGACAAGCATTTAAATTAACCTTTGGGTTTTCTATGCATGGGCTACGTATATGGTGATTTTTAAAGTAGATTTTTTTTTTTTTTTTTTTAAACTGTGCTGATTCTAAAGTTGTGAACTGTAATATGTAGTGGTGCAGCCACAGTTAATGTTGACAAGTCTAGAATTCATTTATCACTAGACGGCATTGAGGTATGACTTTCAACTGTTATTGGCACACAATTAGGTCTGAAGCAGTCTTGGCTTTGTTCTTTGTGAACTCCGTTTTTTTTTTGTTTTTTTTTTATTATTAAATTGCTAAAAATTCAGTTTATAGAATTGTTTTTTCACCTTAAAGCGGAGGTCCACCCTAAAAATTGCATAAAAAGGCTCCAAAAAAGAAAAATATTTTTTTTTACTTCCCAGAAATGGCGGTTGCTAAGCAGATCTTCCTATTCCGCTGTAGTCTTCCTCCTTGCGTTATCTTCTGGTGGATGCACAGTAGGACATGGGCAGTGAAGCCGCAAGGCTCCACTGCCTGTTCCCCTTAGTTAGGACGGCGGCACCGGGACACGATCGGAAAGGATGGACATCACGAGCGCCCAGGACAGGTAAGTGTTTTTATTAAAAATCGGCAGCCAACAGTGTTTTGTAGCTGCTAACTTAAAAAATGTGGCTTTAACACCGCTTTAATGAATCCTATGCATTAAAGTGAATAAACACCTCACTGTCGCTGTGACGCAGCCACCGCGGGGGGGGGGGGGGGTTATGACAGGGAGTGCGCTCGCAAGCAAGCTAACCCCCTCTGGAAAGAGCTTCCCAGAGTGGGGTTAGCTTTAGCGGGAGGAGCCTAGACAGCCGCCGTGGGACCCAGAACAGAAGGTTTGTGGCCACTCTGTGCAAAACAAACTGCACAGTGGAGGTAAGTAGATGTGTTTTTATTAAATATTATAATCAAACCTATACAACCCCTTTAATATGTGTGACCCAAGACAGATTTTTTTTGTACTTAAGTGCTGATCTTTTTTTTTTTTTTTTTTCCCCTTTTAGCAATTAATGGACACTCTCTGAGTGCCTAAGACTCCTGATTGGAAATGCAGATATTCAGGCTGCAGTGGATATTCATGATGGAAATGGACAGTAAGTGCATGCTTCTTACTCCAGCAGTATGTGGTGTAACTATGAATTGCTGTGCAGAATTGTGAAAGGTTTAGGGTCATGACAACAAGCCTGTTAGAGATACTAGATGCACACTGTTTAAAGGAGAAGTATAGCAAAAGCTTGTTTTGGCTTTACTTTCTATGGATCGTTTTGTGACCAATTTTCAGCAGAGTGTGGACTGAAGCCCACACAAATTAGTCCAGGCACCACACCATCCCGACTCTGGAAGTCTGGATCTGCCAGGTGCTTGGACTGCCACCCATCTCAGCGAGCCGCTGAGAGCCTGAGGCGGGCCACACCCAGCCCCTTCACATCTCAGCGATCCAGTGAGCGAGGACTAGAAGAGCAGAGAGTTGCTAATTGACAGTCAGAAGCTCTCTGCTCGGGGAGCTGTGAGAACCAAGCCATCAGCGATGTTCGATCACTTGGTTCTCAGTGCAGAGGCGCCAGGGGATGGGATGCACCACCTAGGTAAGTATGAAACTGAAAAAAAAAATTTAGCAAAAGTTATCTGCGCCAGTTTTTCTCTTTCTGTATGCCAAGAAAGGGTTGGCCTTAATTGGCTCTACTTTTGTAATATATAAACTGTTGTATTTTATTTTGAATTTGGCAAATTTTTTAGTACTAACCAAATTTGTTACTTGAGTCACTGTCTGAGCCAAACAAAAAGCTTCATGAATTTTTGTGCATTACAATAATGAAGGGGGATTAACGCCAGAAAAGTGGTGCAGCAGCTTTATTAAATTCCTCCCAGTATTTGCGTAGAGCAGGGCTTGACAAATTTTCTTGGAATCTACGAGCAAACTAAAAAAAGTTAAAAGCCAGAAAAACGCGCCCTGTCCCGACGCGCTTGGCGCGAGAAGCGAACACATGCGTGAGAAGCGCCCGCATTTGTAAATGGTATACAAACCACAAGTGAGGTATCTCCACGATTGTTGGGGCGAGAGCAATAATTCTAGACCTAGACCTCCTCTGTAACTCAAAACGTGCAACTTGTAGATTTTTTTAAACGTCGCCTATGGAGATTTTAAAGGGTAAAAGTTTGTCGCCATTCCACGAGCGAAGAAATTTTGAAGCGTGACATGTTGGGTATCAATTTACTCGGAGTAACATTATCTTTCACAATATAAAAAAAAATATGGGATAACTTTTAGGGCTGCGCATCTTCACCGGTCTCACGATTCGATGCGATTACGATTATCAAGTCCACGATTCGATTTGATTCCGCGATGCATCACGATTGCAGCTCACGTGCGCATGGCTCTCTCCCCCCCAAAATACTAAACAGGGTGATCAGAGACTGCAGACGTGGTAGAGGAGATGATCAGAGACTGCGGGCATAGTACAGGAGATAGTCAGAGACTGCGGACATGCTACAGGGGATGGTCAGAGACTGCGGACATGCTACAGGGGATGGTCAGAGACTGCGGACATGCTACAGGGGATGGTCAGAGACTGCGGACATGCTACAGGGGATGGTCAGAGACAACTGCGGACATGCTACAGGGGATGGTCAGAGACTGCGGACATGCTACAGGGGATGGTCAGAGACTGCGGACATGCTACAGGGGATGGTCAGAGACTGCGGACATGCTACAGGGGATGGTCAGAGACTGCGGACATGCTACAGGGGATGGTCAGAGACTGCGGACATGCTACAGGGGATGGTCAGAGACTGCGGACATGCTACAGGGGATGGTCAGAGACTGCGGACATGCTACAGGGGATGGTCAGACACAGACTGCGGACATGCTACAGGGGATGGTCAGAGACTGCGGACATGCTACAGGAGATGGTCTATATTTCTCCTCCATACAGCCCAGTCCCTGCCTGCAGTGACAATGACTTATCACAGGTGACACATCAGATTCCACTACATGCCCGTACCCCCCCTGTGTCCCTGGATCACAGCACCCCCTTCTTTCTCTGTTATCGACAAAATGCACACGCGTAGAAGCAATAGCACTTATTAGAGAATCCTACATTAAGTGACCGCTCTGCTATTTAATATCACATAGATGGTGCCACACCCCACAAAAAATAGGGCTTGTAGAATACAGTCATCTTAGAGTTGTTGTAAAAATAGGGCTAGCCTGCAATGACACAAGTAATGAGTTATCTAAGCTGAATTACACATTACTTGTGTCATTGCAGGCGGTAATGAGATGGGCGATCTGCCTGCTCACCATCCCCCGATCCCCATCCTATATAATACCATCTCATATTTTGTGCTCATAAAAACGTACAAGGCATTTGAGGAAAGCAAAACAGCAGTGAGTCAACTTGTTTCCTATTCACCTACTATTCGAGATATTATATTCTATATAATATAATATCCCGAATAGTAGGTGTGCATAGGAAACAAATTAAAAGCCTGTAGTTCCTCTTTGCCACTGTTCCACTGCTGCTTTGCTTTCATAAATCGTTAACCCCTGATGTGTTTCTCTGGGCTTCATAACAGGAGAAAATATACAGATCCTCAGCTTACAGTCAGTACTATGTCTGTGTGTGTGACAGCCAGTGTCTCTTCTCTTGTGTAATGATGTTTTGTACCTGTCTGATGATGAGGATGAAATGTCTCCTCTCCTGCTGCCTGTGTGATGAGACAACCACGGCCTGGCTCACTCGGGTCTCCCTCCCAGTCCTGCCTGCTCTTGCAGCTGCTGCATGTGACTGAGTCGGGTGAAGGGCGGATGGTCTCCCCTGGCCTGTGTGCAGTGCAGTTAACACGGCTGCACACAGTGATGCAGACGTCTGTGCAGGCCGACGAGGAAAGCTGAGCGTGAGCTCTTGGGACCAGAGAACACATGTCTTCTTTCCTCTGTCTCACTCGAGTCGGACCTGCGACACACTCTCAGGGCGGCTGGGGATGACGTCGGTGGGAGGCGGGAAAAAAAAACGGCTTGAAAACTTCTGCTGTATTGGAGGCAGGGCATGGCGCGGCGGCACGGCAGGAAGATGACGTCATCATTAATCAATTACTTAAAGCTGTAGCATCGAAATCGCATCGTGGGCAGCCCCGAATCTCGATGCATCGATGTTACGATTATTTTTTGACACCCCTAATAACTTTACTGTTTCATTTTCTTTCTCGTACATCACGGGACACAGAGCGGCATATTCATTACTATATGGGTTATATGGAGTACCTTCAGGTGTGGACACTGGCAATCTCAAACAGGAAGTCCCCTCCCTATATAACCCCCTCCCCTAGAGGGAGTCCCTCAGTTTTTTCGCCAGTGTCTTAGGTGTTGGTCACGGAATAGCTTTGCTCCACATCCTTGGGATTAAGGGCGGGCTAACCGGATCTGTCCAAGGAGCCTCAGTGCCAAAGTGGACAGTACCCGGGCCCCAAACCGTGGGGTTTTGCCTATAATGCTCCTCTTTGGAGGGCTGGACCCTGGGCCCAGGACTTGGAGTTCATAAAGACCATAAGTTCCGGTTTGCCAGGGTGCTATATAGGTCCAGGACAGTGGGTACCTTCATAGGACCCCAGGGCCTGAAGGTCTACTACTACGCTACTCAACGGAGATGGGAGAAGATTGGATCGTTTTGCTGGACAAACATCCTGCAGCATGGAGCAGGTAAGAGGGGAGCCTGCGGGACTTGGTTCGACAGCAGGCTCTCCGGGGTAACCTAAAAGGGGGGGTAGCCTAAGTATGCTCTGCATTGGCAACCTTGCTCACTATGTCTGAGAAAGACAGGATGATCCCTTTTCCCCCATCACTAGGTTCCCCTGTCTAAGAATGGTGTTGCTAGCTACCTGCTGCTTTCTTCCTAGGACTGGTAAGGATCCCTATGGGGCCTTTTGGAGAGTCCTACCTGGCCGGGGGTTTGAATCTGCCGCCTGATACTGCAGTCCTGGGTCTCCAGCAGCGCGGCTCCTCCATGTTCCTCCTGCTCCGGCATACGCGCGCAGCACGTCTTATAGACGTTTTTTTTCGCGCCGTTCGGAGAGGAGGGCGGGCGGGGGGGGGCGTGCCTGCAGCGTCATACAGGGGCGCGCCTTGTGCTGTTATAGATCAGCAGGCATTGTCAGTGCTCAGTCTGAGGCTGATCTCAAAGGGAGAGGACGCAGAGCGGCAGAACAGTGACTCCCGGTGGCGGAAGAGGGGTAGTACATGCTGGACTTTGTTCCAATGCCTTTTTTGTTAAGCCAAGAAATTCCCCTTTTTGCAGCAGGTTGGAGGCTGGCAAACTAAGTTTGGGGTCACTGTATGTTTGAAAAAAAAAAAAAAAAGAAAGAGACTTGTATATATTTAAAAAAAAAAAAATAAATAAAAAAAAAAACATACGGGGCCCCATCAGTTTTTGGGCATTAGTGATCTATTGTCCCCTAAACTCTAGTTTTGTACTCCTGGCCACTACAGTCTGTTGTTGTTGGCGGGAGTCCCTCGATTTTGTATTATGGCTTCCAAAGGTTCGGGGTCAAAGGGTACAAAAAAGACCAAAAAACAAAGGGGTTCCCCCTCTGATTCTGATGATATGCCGATACTTTCCCCGCAACTTATTCCCATAAAGGTCGCCTTGGATGAGCCATTAGGGGGGTCTGGTGCGGAGGCTGGCCCAGATCAGCCCAGCCCTGTGTTTATCACAGAGGAGATGCTAGCTGTATCCCTAGGGGGGCTAGAAGAGAGAATAGCAGCATTGATCGCTAGAGCTATTCCTGGCAAGAAACGGGTTAGATCCCCATCACCAAGAGGTGTATCCTCAGATGCTGAGATTCTCTCTCCGGAGGAATTGGAATCGCAGGAGGATCAACTAGACCTGAACCAAGAGGGTTCAGGGATTGAGGGATCTACCTCTGAGGAACCATTTTCAGACTCCCAGACAGAGAGACTGTGGGTGCAGTCTTTGACGGACATGGTCCGCTCGGCATTTAGTTTACCATTGCCAGAGCCTCAGGTTCCTCCGGTATCCTCTCTGGGCTCTTTGAAAGCTCCGTTAAGCAACGCAGTTTTTTCCGGTCCATCCTCTCTTGGAGGAATTGATCTTTCGGGATTGGGTACGGCCGGACAGGATTTTTCTGCCACCGAAGAGATTTGCGGTCATTTACCCCATGGAGGAAAAATTCTCCAAGAGGTGGAAGCTCCCAGTGGTGGATGCAGCCATCTCATGTGTGAATAAATCACTAACTTGCCCGGTGGAAAACATACATATGTTTAAAGATCCGGTTGATAAACGGTTAGAGACACTTTTAAAAGCATCCTTTGCTACGGCAGGAGCAGTGGTACAGCCAGCTGTGGCTGCAATTGGAGTTTGTCAGGCGTTAAAGGACCAGACAAAAGAAATGTTAAAGGACATGCCTACCCAACAAGCAGAAGAGTTTTCTGACATTCCCAGAGCTCTGTGTTTTGCTGTAGATGCTATAAAGGATTCCATCCAGCAGGCCTCTCGTTTATCACTATTTTTGGTGCACATGAGAAGGCTCTTATGGTTGAAGAACTGGGCGGCGGAGCCCCCATGCAAAAAGCTTCTGGCAGGGTTTCCCTTCCATGGAGGACGACTCTTCGGGAGGATCTGGATAAATACATTCAGACTATTTAAAGTGGCAAAAGTACCCTTTTACCGGTCAAAAAGACATTCCGGGGTCCTACATTTAAAAGGCAGCTCTTTCCTGTCTCGGGCCCTCAAATTCCAGGCAGTATCGACGGCCGCCTGCACGATCCAACGTTAACAGTAGATCGCAGGGACAGGCCCCTGGGGGTAAGAGGCCATGGTATCGCAAGCCGACAAAGACAGCCCCTAAGTCTGCCTTATGAAGGGGCGCCCCCACTCTCGCGGGTGGGGGGAAGGCTTCGTTTCTTCTCAGAAGTTTGGGAAGCCAAGATCCCCGACAAATGGGTCCGGGCGTCTGTAACCACAGGCTACAGACTGGAGTTTCTAAACTTTCCTCCGCCTCATTTTCAAGAGTCAAGGCTACCAAAGGATCCAGCAAGGAAGGCCTCAATGCTGGCAGCTTTGGATCACCTGCTTTGCCAGGACGTAATAATAGAGGTGCCAGCCCAAGAGCAAGGGCTAGGTTTCTATTCCAATCTCTTTGTCATACCAAAGCCCAACGGCGATGTCAGGCCAATCTTGGACCTAAAGAGGTTAAACGGTTACCTAAGGGTTCGTTCCTTCCGGATGGAATCCATCCGGTCAGCAGCCGCCGCGCTTCAGAGGGACGATTTTCTGGCTTCCATAGACATAAAGGATGCTTACCTTCATGTACCAATCTTTCAGTCGCATCAAAGATTTTTACGCTTCGCGGTGGGGCAGCGACACTTCCAATTCAGGGCGCTCCCCTTCGGGCTGGCCACGGCCCCCCGGGTATTCACGAAGATCCTAGCCCCAGTTCTGGCCAATTTAAGGATCCAAGGGGTCACAGTCCTAGCATACTTGGACGACCTTTTAATCATAGATCACTCACGGCCGTGTCTGCAACAGGCAGTAAACCTCACGGTTCAGTACCTCGAAGGATTCGGCTGGGTCCTAAACCGGGAAAAGTCAGCGTTCCAGCCTACAAAGCAGTTGGAATACCTCGGCATGAGGTTAGACACAGAACAGCAAAGGGTGTTCCTGCCCCTTGTAAAGATCGAGGCTATCAAGGGGTTGGTTCAGTTGGTTCTAAGCAAGAAAAAACCAACTATTCGCCTGTGTATGCGATTACTAGGCAAGCTAGTGGCCACGTTCGAGGCAGTACCATACGCTCAGATCCACACTCGCGTCCTACAGGCAGCCATTCTAGCAGCCTGGGGCAAGAGAGCACATGCCTTAGAGTCCCCTTTGACGCTATCATCAAGGGTCCGACAAAGCCTGGCCTGGTGGTTGAACCCTCAGAATCTTCTAAAGGGAAGATCCTTCAGCCCTGTTGTCTGGAAGGTAGTTACCACAGACGCCAGCCTGGCAGGCTGGGGGGCGGTCTTCGAGGGGTTCTCTCGCCAGGGAACTTGGGTGAAAACAGAGAGGCAGCTCCCCATCAATATCTTGGAGATCAGAGCTGCTCGCCTAGCCCTTCTGGCATGGACCTCCAGATTACAGGGGTTCCCGGTGAGAATCCAGTCAGACAATGCCACAGCGGTGGCATACATAAACCACCAAGGGGGAACCAGGAGTCAGGCCGCTCAGAGGGAGGTGAGCTTGATTTTTCAGTGGGCAGAGGTTCATGTACCCTGCATTTCGGCGATATTCATTCCCGGAGTGGACAACCTGCAGGCAGACTTCTTAAGTCGCCAGAGTCTGTTGCCAGGGGAGTGGTCTCTGCATCCCCAGGTCTTTCAGACAATCTGCCAGAGGTGGGGAATGCCAGACGTAGATATAATGGCATCCAGGTTCAACAAGAAACTAGACAGGTTCGTGTCTCGAGCGAGGGACCATATGGCATGCGGAACCGATGCGTTGGTTTGCCCTTGGCATCAATTCAAACTTCTATATGCATTCCCTCCGCTACAGTTACTTCCTCGCCTGTTGCGCAGGATCAGAGTGGAGCACAAGCCAGTCATTCTAGTAGCTCCAGCTTGGCCCCGGAGGACATGGTACTCACTAGTCCTGAAGATGGCAGTGGGAGACCCTTGGACTCTTCCTCTACGACCAGACCTACTCTCACAAGGCCCGATCCTCCACCCTACATTACAACGTCTAAATTTGACGGCCTGGAGGCTGAATCCCTGATTCTCAGGGGTAGAGGTCTGTCTAGGCAGGTAATTCCTACCCTGATTAGGGCTAGAAAGCCGGCCTCCAGGGTGATTTATTACAGGGTGTGGAGGAACTACATAGGCTGGTGTGAATCCAAAAGATGGAATTCCCGCAAATATACCATTGATAGGGTGTTAAGTTTTCTCCAGCTAGGAGTGGATAAAGGCCTGGCATTAAGCACAATCAAGGGACAGATTTCAGCTCTGTCAGTGTGGTTTCAGAGGCCGCTGGCCACCCACTCGCTGGTAAAGACCTTCATACAGGGGGTCTTGCGTATTATTCCTCCTGTCAAGTCACCAATTTGTCCATGGGACTTAAATCTTGTCCTGTCCACTCTACAGAAACAACCCTTTGAGCCGTTGGCTGAGATTCCTTTAGTTTTACTGACAAGAAAGTTGGTTTTCTTGGTCGCCATAGTTTCGGCCAGGAGAGTGTCAGAATTAGCAGCCTTATCGTGTAAGGAACCATATCTCGTTCTACATAAGGACAGGGCAGTTCTCCGGCCCCATCCTTCCTTTCTACCAAAGGTTATATCCAATTTTCACTTGAACCAGGATTTGGTACTTCCATCCTTCTTTCCGAAACCCACATCTAGAAAGGAGGGGTTGCTGCATACCTTGGATATTGTCCGGGCCATGAAGGCCTATCTTAAAGCTACAGAAAAGATCCGGAAAACAGATGTGGTGTTCGTTCTACCAGATGGCCCCAAGAAGGGGCAGGCAGCTGCAAAATCCACCATCTCGAGATGGATTAGACAATTAATCATTCAAGCCTACGGTTTGAAGAGGTTGCCTCCTCCTTTGTCGGTAAAGGCCCATTCTACCAGGGCCATGGGCGCCTCCTGGGCAGCACACCATCAGATCTCTATGGCTCAGATATGCAAGGCGGCGACGTGGTCATCAGTCCACACGTTTACAAAGTTTTATCAACTAGACGTGAGAAGGAATGCGGATTCTGCCTTTGGACAGGCAGTACTACAGGCTGCAGTTTAAGATCCTCGGGATCAGGGGCACCCTTGGTTGTAAAAAAGAAAAAAAAAAAAAAAAAAAAAAAAGTTTTTTCTTGACTAAGTTGGAATTATTATTATTATTATTTGAGTGTACCTCTAAATTGAATCCTTATTTGGAAGATGTCTCCCTCCCCTCATTAAAGCATTGCTTTCGGACATCCCATATAGTAATGAATATGCCGCTCTGTGTCCCGTGATGTACGAGAACGAGAAAGAAAAAGGGATTTTTAAATACAGCTTACCTGTAAAATCCTTTTCTTGGAGTACATCACGGGACACAGAGCTCCCACCCCTCTTTTGGGTGAACATTTTGGGAGGCATACTGCTTGCTACAAAACTGAGGGACTCCCTCTAGGGGAGGGGGTTATATAGGGAGGGGACTTCCTGTTTGAGATTGCCAGTGTCCACACCTGAAGGTACTCCATATAACCCATATAGTAATGAATATGCCGCTCTGTGTCCCGTGATGTACTCCAAGAAAAGGATTTTTACAGGTAAGCTGTATTTAAAAATCCCTTTTTTTATGACCGCTGCGCAAATACGGCATGACACAAAGTATTGCAACAATCGCCATTTTATTCTCTAGGGTGTCAGAATAAAAAATATATATAATGAAAAATTACAGAGTTGCTGTTTAACTTGTAATGCCAACGGCCACCACCAGATGGCGCCAGCTCACAGACGGAAGAGCTTGGGACTTCACAAGGCCGCAAAGCTGCGGCCTCAATTACCAGCCGTCACGGGCCCGCCGTGATCGTGCGGCGGGGGAGGTGGGGGCGCACGAAGACATGGGATCCTGTTCCTCCCTGCTCCCCCACCTCGCGATCACGGCGGCCGGTAATTGAAGCCGCGGCCTCAATTACCAGCTGCCACGGGCGCCAGATCACAATTTCTGGTCGCTTATGGCGACCTGGCGCGCGAATATGGTCGACCCCTGGCGTACAGCCCGAGGTTTTAGCGCTTGTGTTTCTACAGAGGAAATTTCACTATTTCTCCCTCGTCTTCCAGGACGGCACCCTGAGAGTAGACTGGCTCACCTGACAGGAAACACAATCAAAATGAGGTTTAAAAAGGCCCCACCCCTCCCGTGTGCCTCAGTTCTGATTGTGTTTCCCTTTCAACGTTTGTTTTTTTCCTTGTGACCTAAGGCCTGGGGCTGGTGGTCCCCCCCCCCCCCCCCCCGGAGCCCAGACCGCAGGTACTGGGTGCCGTTGGGTCCGGTGTAGCTTGCTACCCCCTGGGGGGTTTCCCCTTCGTCTTAGTCCAGGGGGGAACAGGAGAAGACACAGACTCCCCTGGACGCCGGAGCCTCCTAGGAGGGCAGGGCTCTCCAGTGCTCCGAAGAGGCCACATCCTCTCTCCCCCGCCTGGTTCCCTACCTTGGAGGTTGGGCTAAGGCCTACCCCTTCCTGCTGGCTCCGTCCGGGGGGTTCGCTGGACCGCATGGCGGGTAGTTAGGCGCCGCTCCGAGCGGCGCCATGAGCATCCGGGCGCCTGTTGATGACGCGCACGGCGCCGTGACGTCATTCCGCTCCCGCGCGGCAAGATGGCGGCTCCCACCGGAACGAACGTTGCAGACGATCGGGGCTCACTATAAAGCAGCCAGGGAGATAGAGGGGCCTGGCGGCCTCAGAGCGTGTTTATGGAAGCCTTTTCCTTGGCACAAGACGCTACTATGGAGGAGGACCGTCTGTTTCCCATGGCTGCAGAGGAAACCACCAAGGGTGAGTCCTTCCTTTTTCTTAGGGGGGTTATTTTCTTCCAAACAACCCCCCCCCCCCCCTCCCCTAATCCTGGAGGTTTGAGGGCTAATGGGCATATGTTTCTCCCTGATATGTTTAGGTGAAGACCCTGTTGCCCAGGGGGAGTCCAGCAGAGTGGCTAAGCCTCCTAAGCGTGTTAGGAAGTGTGGCAATTGTGGTGACAAATTACCAGCTGAGCATAACAAGCCATTCTGTTCTAAGTGCATCTGTAAACTAACAGGGAAGGAGACCTCACAGATTATGAAGCAATTTCTCTCGGTTCAGACCGAAATGCTATCCACCCTAAAGGAGTTTCAATCTTCCCTAAATAGGAGAGACATTGATTCTCCGGTTCCGTGCCCCTCCTCCCAGGAATCCTCTTCTGCCTCTCGTCCGTTTGTACCCCTACAGGCTAGTAGAGTGTACCCCTCGGATTCTGAGGAGTCCGAGTTGACCTTGCGTAGTGAGACCCTGGTTGACAGCCAGGCGGAGGTGGAGGATGCCAGGACAGGAAAATACATGTTCCCTGCTGATGATATGGAGGGCCTTCTAGCAGCTGTTTATGCTACTGAGCATATTCAAGAACCAGCAGAGCAGGTCTCGGCTCAGGACAGGATGTACATGGGTTTAATAAAACCTCAAACCAAGACCATTCCTGTCAATCAGTCACTAAAAGACATTATCCTCAGGGAGTGGGCAGAACCTGAAAAAAGCTTACCAAGTTTCAAAACTTGAAAACGCCGCTGTCCCTTTAAGGCGGAGGTAGTAGACACCTTTTTTTAAGGTCCCTAAGCTTGATGCCCCCTTGGCACAGGTCTCCAGACAGTCAGACCTTTCCTTTGAGGACACAGGCAGTTTAAAGGATGCCATGGACAGGTGTACCGACACTTCTCTCCGTAGAGCATGGGAAGCCAATGCAGCCGCCCTTGGTCCTGCATTGGCCTCAGCCTGCGTGGCAAATGCCGACGCCTGGACTTCCAGGCTTCTAGACCATCTCCCCAGTTCTTCCAAGACAAAGGAGATACGAGATTCCCTCCAGCTTATTAGCGGTGCAGTGGCCTACTTGGCAGACGCGGCGGTTGAAACCGTTCGCGCCTCAGCCAAGACCGGGGCCCTTATTAATGCCTCTAGGAGAGCCGTCTGGCTAAAAACCTGGAGGGGTGATCTTGCCTCTAAACGCCGCCTATGTGCACTTCCCTTTAAGGGTTCCCTCTTGTTTGGGGATGCCTTAGATCAGGCTTTGTCCAGGTCTTCTGAGAAGGGGAATACATTCCCTTCAAAACCCAGGCATAGTAGGAAGCGGTTCCTTTCGTCCCAGCCAGAGAAAGATTCCGGCCCCGGACAAAGGACCGTCCACCAGCCGACGTTGGACCTTTGGTAAAGATAGACCAAAAGGGGGGATCCTTTTTTCCAGTCCCAAGCCATCCGGGAAGGATACCAAGTGACGGGAAGGTGGGGGGCAGGCTCTCCAGGTTTCTTCCTGCCTGGGAGAGCATAACCCAGAGTCCCCCATGTCCTGCAGATAATCAGGGATGGTTACCATTTAGAGTTCAGAGAGCTTCCCCCCCGACCTTTCTCCTCACTCACCTCCCAGGGGAATCCAGCAAGGCCGCAGGCCTCTCCCAGAATATTGCAAATCTGGCAGAACAGGGGGTCATAATCCCAGTCCCACCAGACCAACAAGGTCAGGGAGTATACTCCCACATTTTTGTTGTTCCCAAGCCGGACGGCAAGTTCAGATTGATAATCAATCTGAGACCCCTGAACTCCCATCTCCTCTACAAGAGATTCCGGATGGAGAGTGTTCACAGCCTCAGGGGTCTTTTGTTAGAAGGCGTCTTTATGGCGACCATAGATTTGAGGGATGCCTACCTGCATGTCCCGATTTTTTTTCTGGACATCAGAGGTTTCTGAGATTTGCCCTCGCCTCCGCACAAGGTATTCAGCACTGGCAGTTTGCTGCCCTCCCCTTTGGTCTGGCCTCCAGCCCAAGGATGTTTACGAAGGTCCTGGCGGAGGTAATGGCTCATCTACATCTGAAAGGGGTCTCCCTCGTCCCCTATCTAGGCGACCTTCTGCTCTTCAGCCCAAGTCAGGATCGGCTCCTTTCGGACCTGACCGTCATGACCACTCTGGAGTCGCTTGGTTGGTTAATCAACAAGCAAAAGTCCTCCCTTCTGCCGGAGCAGTGGAAGGCATACCTGGGGGTTATCATAGATTCCCGAGAAAATAAGCTTTTTCTTCCCCAAGAGAAGTTCCAGAGGCTTGTGACGACGATCGGGTCTTTAGTGGCTACAGAAAATCCCTCCCTCAGAGAGATCATGAAGCTGTTGGGTCGGATGACCGCTTGCATCCCGGCGGTCCCCTGGGCCCAACTACACACAAGACCACTTCAGAGGTTCCTCCTCTCCGCCTGGAACGGAATGGAGGACACTCTCGATTCCCGGGTCAGGGTCCCGATCCTAGTCAAGGACTCCCTAGGTTGGTGGCTTCACCACCAAAACCTCCTGAGGGGGCCGTCCGTGGAGTCAGACCAATCCAGTGAAGGTCACTACGGACGCTAGTGCTTGGGGAGCCCATGTACAAGAACTGCGGGCTCAGGGATCCTGGGATCCCCATCAAAGGCGGACTTCCTCCAACTATCGAGAATTACTGGCAGTGGGGCATTCGAAGAAAGAATTCAGGGCAAGGATATCCTGGTCCTTTCCGACAATGCTACGACAGTCGCCTTTCTCAGCAGACAGGGAGGCACCAGGTCCCAATCTCTCCTGACACTCTCCCTGGAGATCCTGGGTTGGGCGGAACAGAGAGTACCCTCTATTCTGGCAATCCACATAAGGGGAGCCACCAATCTGGAGGCCGACTTTCTGAGTCGTCGACCCATTCTTCAGGGGGAGTGGGAATTGTGCCAGGAAACCTTCGACTGGGTTTGTCGGCGGTTCGGGGATCCGGAGATGGACCTTTTTTCCTGCAGGGAAAACAGAAAAGTGAACAGATTCTTTTCCCTTTTGCGGGGACAGGGTTCTCAGGGGGTGGATGCGCTAGCCCAGTCCTGGGAGTTCCGTCTGGCTTACGCTTTTCCCCCGCTGAATCTGATCCCAAGGGTTTTACAAAAGCTGGGCTCCTCGGAAACCAAATTAATCCTAATCACTCCTTGGTGGCCCCGGAGATCCTGGTTTCCCATTCTGAAGCTCTGGTCTCTGGCTCCCCCGCTTCCCCTTCCTCTCCGAGCGGATCTCCTGCGGCAGGGGCCGATCTCTCATTCGAACCCAGGGTTCTTCAGCCTGACGGCATGGCTCTTGAGAGGTGGAACTTGCAGCAGAAGGGCTGCTCGGATAGAGTCATAGATACCCTACTATCTAGCCGCAAGAAGGTCACCAGACACATCTACGCAAAGGTCTGGACAGTCTTTTCGCGTTGGTGCACCACAAAGCAGATCTCTTCTCCCAAAACTCCCGCCATCCTGGAGTTTCTTCAGAATGGCGTGGAACTAGGCTTAGCTACCAGAACTCTGAGTCCAAGTGGCAGCTTTATCATACTTTTTGGAGAAGAGCCTCTCAGCGGACCCTCTCATCAAGAGATTCCTGACGGCTAGGGACAGACTTTCTCCTGTGCAGGTTTCCAGGGTCCCCTCGTGGGACCTCTCCCTGGTCCTGGAGCAGCTGACTAAGGCACCATTTGAGCCTATAGACAGCATTTCTGTAAAATTTCTTACAATTAAGTTTACCTTTTTGTTAGCCATCACGTCTGCCAAGAGAGTTGGAGACTTGCATGCTTTTTCTATCAAGGAACCCTTTCTGCAGGTTTTTGAAGATAGGGTTATTTTGACTCAGGATCCTCTGTACCTTCCCAAGGTGGCAACCAGGTTCCATAGGTCTCAGGAAGTGATACTTCCTTCTTTTTGCGCAAATCCCAGCAATGAAAAGGAAGCCACTTTCCATTGCCTGGATGTAAGATGGTGCCTTTTAGTTTACCTAGAGAGGGTTAGTGAATTCAGAACTTCCCCTCACCTTTTAGTTAATTTCTCAGGGCAGAAAAAGGGTCAACAGGCAACTAAGGCTTCCATCTCCAGATGGATTAGGCAGGCTATCTCCTTGTCCTACACACAGGCAGGAAGGCCCCTTCCTATTAAGGCTCATTCCACGCGTTCTCTGGCAACCTCCTGGGCAGAAAGGGCAGGAGCTTCCATAGAGCAGATCTGTAGAGCGGCAACCTGGTCCAGCCGGAATACGTTCCTCAGACATAGAGTCGAACTGCTGTCTCCACAAGACCTGATGTTTGGTAGGAAGGTCTTACAGACGGTGGTCCCGCCCTAAGGTAGGCCTGAGGATTACTTGCTTTTCTCTCAGGGTGCCGTCCTGGAAGACGAGGGAGAAATTACCAGTTACTTACCGGTAGCTGGATTTCTACAAAGTCTTACAGGACGGCAGGCCTACTTCCCTCCCTTTTTACTTCTATCTAAATTCCTCATTTTTCTTAGTTTCTGTCTATACCGTGTTCTAAAGAGCGGTTACTTATCTTAAACTGAGGCACACGGGAGGGGTGGGGCCTTTTAAACTTCATTTTGATTGTGTTTCCTGTCAGGTGAGCCAGTCTACTCTCAGGGTGCCGTCCTGTAAGACTTCGTAGAAATCCAGCTACCGGTAAGTAACTGGTAATTTTTTCCTCCTTTTGTCTGACATCCATGTTCTATGACCCCGCAAGTCAGGAGACCTTTGCCAAATGGGTACAGAACAATCAAAATTGACATGTTTTGAACTTGAGACGGTACTTCATTACTTTGTGTCATGGAACTGGAGAAAGTATATGGTTGTGCGTTTGAGTTCCCTTGCTGCATTACATGCTCCTGATTGGTTATTGAAAGCATAGAATCCAGAGGCATTCCGGGACTGTGACGTCATAAGAGGCATATATATATATATATCGGTGTGGGCCACGCACCCGGCATTACAGCAAGAGGAATCGACGTGTCAACATCGAAGGAGAAGGTGTCAAAAGGAGGCGGCGGCAGGCTGCTGCTCGGATACAGGTCTGGTATGAATTTTGGGGGGAACCCCACGCAGTTTTTCGGCGTACGGGTGTCTCCTTAAAATCTATAGCAGATCCAAGGGCCTGGTATGCTCCTGTGGGGGGAACCCATGCCGTTTTTTTATTTGAAATTTGGTGTGGAGTTCCCCCTCAAGATTCATACCAAACGCAGCCGACACTGCGATTACTTGCGGTTATGTGCCGATAGCTGCGGGATTTCGCAGCTGGACGCATCCAGTTCTATTTTTTTATATCCGCACAAAACAGCGGGGAAAAAAACCCGCAGGTAACCGTAGTGTGTGAATGATGTCATAGGAGAGCATTGTGTGCTTCTAGCTGCGGTAAAATCCGCAGCTAAAAGCACCATTCTATCCGTCCGTGTTGAAGGCCCCTAACAATGTGATGACATGACCTACAATACAATATTTAAAAGATAAATAATGCAGTGACCTAATACATATAGTGCAACACATTAAAGCGGAGTTCCACCCTGGAAAAAAAATTCTTCCAAAAATCTAAAAAAAAAAAAGAAAATGAATTGAAAAAAAATAAATACAATTTTACTTACCCTAAATAGCTGTTGCTATGCGGAAGTCCTAAATCTGCCTCTTCATCTTCCGCGGTCGATTCTCTTCCTCCTTCTACACTCGGTGTATTCTTGTGAATGGGGCGCACTGCATTCTGGGAACTGTGTGTATGCCAGAAAGCAGCCAGACCATTAACAAAGCGCCGCGCTGCTCGCACATGCGCAGTAGGAAACGGGCAGTGAAGCCGCAGGGCTTCACTGCCTGTTTCCCTTACTGTGGATGGCGGCGCCTGGAGCTGCGAGGATCGGTGGGGGGGGGGGGGGGGGGCGACAATGCTGGCGACCAGGACAGGTAAGTGTCCTTATTAAAAGTCAGCAGC
Source organism: Rana kukunoris (assembly GCA_029574335.1). Lineage (NCBI taxonomy): Eukaryota > Metazoa > Chordata > Amphibia > Anura > Ranidae > Rana > Rana kukunoris. The sequence continues at coordinate 108,021,434 of CM056053.1, read as the reverse complement.
TACAGTGTTAGCAGCTGCTGACTTTTATTTTTCATTTTTATTTTTTTACCAGACCTCCTCTTTAACCAATGTGATAGAAAATGTCCTCTAAAAACAGTTCATATAGTCTTCGTGAAGGTATGATGTGGGAGACAATCACCAACTTGGCACATGTCCAAAAACACCCCAAAGTGCTCGGTAGGATACGCTACTCTGCAGAAAACCATGAACTCTTTAGCTAAAAACAGGGTCAATTAGTGCTTAAGTGGTTGAGTCATGGATCCTGTATGTTTGCATCATGCATATCTGGTCCTCGCCTCCATTCCACCAATAATCACATTGAAATGAGAAAAAAGGGAATAGCGTGATACAGTTTATTTTATTATTTAAAAGCATAAAAATGCCTGCTTACATGTTCAGGTGCCTATACTGTCACTAATAATGGCCTGCTTTCAAGGTTGAAGGTAACCGCCGCCGCCCGACTTGCGCTCAAGGGCCAGCGTGTGCATTAATGTACATTTTTGTCTTGCAACGTCGTCAGGAAGCGCTTTGAAGAATTGGTGGTTGGACACAACACCGGCAGCACCGGCAGCCGAATAGAGTCTGGTGCAGGATATTATGAGCAAAGATTCCTACTCTGCTCCAATACTAGCCAACAAAATGGCCACCACTGAGGTGGCAACAACTTTGTCCTGGTTAGCCACTGTGCTGTCAAAACAGCTCAATCTTACTGTACTGGACTTTATTTGGTTGTCAGTGGGTGTTTTAAAAAAAACAGAAGTGACGTCGTTGGAGTTTGATGGGTTGACAGAAAACTGGGCATTGGCAGTTCCCTTCAACCTGGAATGTGGGCCATCCTTAGTGCCGGAATAGGCAGGTAAATAAGCAAGCAGGCATTTTTATGCTTTTAAACGGTATCGCGCTATTCCCTTTTTTTTCCTAATTTTAATGTGATTTATTGGTGGCATGGAGGAGAGGATATGCTTGATGCACGCCAGAGAAAAAACATACAGGATCCATGACTCAACCACTTGAGTGCTAATTGACCCTGTTTTTGGCTAAAGGGGTCATGGTTTTCTGCCGAGTAAGATATTCTACTGAGCACATTGGGGTGTTTTTGGACATGCTAAGCTGGTGATGGTCTCCGACTTCATACCATATCGAAGACTACTTATTGTAGACTATAAACTGTTTTTAGAGGACTATTTCTATCACATTGGTTAATGTTTTGCACTATACATTTAGAACTTTGCTCTTTTTTTAAAATAAGTTTCAGCATTTTTATTTAATATATTTTATGTCCTCACTCGTTAAGTTGAATAGCTATAGGTAGAGGTTTGTTAGCTATAGGTAGAGGTTTGTTATAATAGCAACCCCTTACACATTTTTCAAGTAGGGCACCCCTTCCATAGACTTCCATGTTAAACGTCAGTCTAATCATGGGCACAGTGAGGCACGCAGATGGACACCCTAGGCTTATACTCGAGTCAATACGTTTTCCCCATTTTTTTTTGGTGGTAAAATTAGGTGCCTTCGCTTTTTTTCGGGTCTGCTTGTACTCGAGTATATACAGTATTTGCAAAATTTTAACAACCCAGCAGTGATCCAAAAGTAAGCTCTATTTGTGTGATGCAATTGTCATTCAAAGTGTGACAGTGCTGGAAGCTGAAAATTAGCCTGGCCGGAAGGGGACGAAAGTCCCCTGTAGGCAAGTGGTTAATGCCAGATATGAACATGGAAGCCGACATCGGTCACATTATTTTTCCCTTTTTGCTTTTTCTTAAACTAGTATCATACCCAAAAGCAAATATGTTGCAGCTTAACATTATTGGATGTGATAGCTGCATTCTTTTTTTATCAGGCTTGCTTTCTTAATTTTTCATCTTGTGATCCAGCTAGTAAGTCTGTTTCAAAAGAACAACCCCTCCAGGAGAATGTATGTTAGAGATGAGACAAACCTAGGAAGTCTATTGTTTTTCAACAGAAAAGCTCTCTTGCGGTTACAGGGTTTAAGCAAACCACTTGACACTGACAGGGGGGCCTAAAATGATCAGCTTTTATTTATGTAAAACCGTTATCCCAAAAGGAAAACATTTTTTTTTGTTGCTTTTATCTGATTATATAAATTAGCTGGAGTTCAGCTTTAATTTGTTGTATTTAAATTTGCTAGTACATTTAACACTCCTCTCCCTCCAGACTGGCAATGCTGCTGTCCAAATCTGCCCCATGTGCCAATTCATCCAGAGTGAGGTCATTGTAATACAGGTTTGTTACTGCCAGATCACCAGGTGATAAGGGGGGGGGGGGGACCAAAGAAAACTGATGCAGCCACCACATCTAATGGTTGGCAAGCTGCAATATATTACATTTTTGGTTTAATACCACTTCAATCTATAATCTGCTTGAGTGCAATGGGAAGAGTTGGAACCTCTTACCCTGCTTGGGGATATTTCCTCTCACTTCCTGGCCCAGTGACCTCAATAGAATGAAATGGAAGCTCTCAAACAGGACTCTGACAAAGGTTCTTCCCCTTCTTACTCCAAGGTCACTTTCACACTGAGGCGGTGGTAGCGGTTAAGCAGCACCTTGGGAGATGCTGGCCACCACCTGTGGAGGTTTTACCATATCGCTCTCTGATATTCCACCAAGATGATTCTTCTATCAAGGTTCCTGCTGCATCATAGTTACTTAGGCTGCTTTTACATTGAAAGTGCCGCTCATTTTTTAATGGTGCTTTAGCGCTGTTTAAGCTTTTCGGCCACTAGTGGAAAGCTTTTAACCCACAAAGTGTTAAAAACTCCCATTTTGCGGCGCTTTGAAAGTGCTGCTCATTCATTCTTATAGGCATGGTGTTTTGGGAACGCTAAATACAGCGCTCCCAACCCACCCCAAAGATGCTGTTTGCAAGAATTTTCGGAACGTATCACAGTGCACCGCCCCAATGTGAAAGGACACGCTGAACTGAATGGGAGGCAGTTTTCAGGTGGGATTTTATACTCGGCTTTGGGAACGGTGCAATCCCTGGTAGTCTTTTTATCCTGTACCAGGACTCTGCCAGATGGAAAATGCAAGACCAGCTGGTTGCTTACATGTACTTGATCCTGCTGGGGATGTCCCTCTTGGCATGTAGCAGAATGCAGAGTTTACCGCAGGATTCTTTACAGGTCTGCAGAGCCCTGTTCCTGAAGTATCCTGCAGAAATATTGGCGCAGAGGAAGGCTCGATTTACCTTTTAGTATCGAATTCCATATACCATACTGGGGAACCTCAGATGCTGTCCCGGGATCTCTCGCCTTTCCAGTCACTGGTCAAGGCACAGTGGGGGAGTACCTAAGTCCCATAGATGGAACACTGGCATTTTCCTTGGGGTGAGAAGGAGCCGTAAACCACCCTTCTGGTATTCACAGCATGAAGCCAGGGGTGCTGGGGTTAATTTGTTTAGTGCCAGCTGTGTCCACTAGTTTGTCTACCCCCCCGCAGTGGTGCCAGCCACCATAACCTCAATCAAGGTAGTGCAGGCTTTAGAGCAGCCTTAGTCTGCTCTAAGTATCCAGTATGGGATCTCAATAAATTGCCTAAACCAGCCAAGACCTTCCCATTTTAGGCATATGTTTCTCAGTTTTGCAAGGCCTTCTCTTACGCATTTTTAAGTTTTACCAGGCGAATGTTCAGATTTTTTTCAAATGCCTGTTTGGGGTGTCTGTCCAGCCTTCCTGCCCCATTTTTTTATTTTGTAAACCTATTAGGGTTGTTTGATCTTTACGACTAGGGTGCCTGAAAGCAACTAAGGGCAGGGCAAGGTGGTAAAGTCTGTCTACTACTACAAAATATGATTTTTGGTTTACCAGTTAAATCCATTTTACTAGCGTACAGTATTAGTACAGGTCCCCTCCTATCTGTTTTTTACGATCTCCATTTTGCTTGCTTCATAGCGGAGTCTGTCTGGGTGTGGGATGGGTCGTGTCTCTGCAGCCTTTTTTTTTTTGTCAGTTTGCAGTTGAAGTCACCTAAAGGTAGCGGCATATAACCCAGGCATCTGCGACTAAGCCTGTGTCCGAAATCCTGCTTTTTTTTTCTTTGCTAAAGGAGCGCTATAAAATAATGCAGCTATTATAGCCGCCTTTCTAAATCGGTCATATTTCAAGTCACCATTTTTATTTTATTAATGCCATCTATAAAGAGCATGGTGGTGTAGTATTCGTTAATTTTCATCCTGCATAAAATATCAATTTGAACTCTTTCCAGTTAATTTAAAAATGTACCCTCATTTTATAGCCCACTTTTATTGTTTCACTCGCCTCTCTGGCCAAATGTTTTCTCTTGTTAATCTGCATTGCACTTCTGTTTGATGCCTAAGTGCATAGCTGGATACCAGCCATGAAGGGATATTGCTCTGCTGACTGCTTCACTTTCCAGTAAAACCTGTGTCTCTCTGCTTTCTGCTTTGTATTACTCAGGACTCCATTGATGCTCTCAGTCCTGAACGGGCATACAGAGTGCGTTTATTCTCTGCTCAACAAAGGAGCTAATGTGGATGCCAAAGACAAATGGGGAAGGACAGCACTGCATCGAGGGGTAAGACATTCCTCTTCTTTTCATCTTTCAGTGTGTTTTTCTGCAACTGATCGTCTATGCACACCTTGCAACGTAGGCCTATGTGCTGAACTTTATTGCTTGCAAGTAGCTTGTTAAATATGCACTGAATTATGGCCAAAGAACATTGAGCTTTAAAAATTTTCAATATGGGCAATACATGTTTTCTATACGGTAGAGATATAGATCTGGGATTTATAAAGACTAATGGTATTTTTTTCCCCTTTCATGTACTGAATTTAAGTAGAATGTTTTGCTTTAACAAGGTTATGAGAAGGCTTGGTGCATTTAATTTCCACCCTTGTTTAGGTTGAAAAAAATAATATATATTTATATATAAGCGAGCTATAAAGTGTTTTTTTTTTATTTGCTGCGTTTTCTAATTAAACTCAATTTGTTACATTTTACACAAGCTTTTTTTATTTATTTGGAAGTGTGGTTATTAAAGAGGTGACATTTACAAGCATTAAGTTGTTGCCGTAGTTTTGTAAAAAGTGCAGTGCCTTTCATATTGATCGATCAATTTATTTATTTTTTATTTAAACTAGGCTGTGACTGGGCATGAGGAGTGTGTAGAAGCATTGCTGCAACACAATGCAAACTTCCTTTTGCGAGACTGCAGGGGAAGGACACCTATACATTTAGCTGCAGCATGTGGTCATATAGGAGTTCTAGGTGCACTTCTGCATACTGCAGCCTCAGTAGATGTTGTTCCCGCAATAGCTGACAATCACGGATACACATCTCTTCATTGGGCTTGTTATAATGGTAAGCATGTACCAAATTTAGTAATATCTAAAGTTCATACAATCTGCTGTTTTTCTATAAATGCTGCCTTTACATGTGCAGGGCTAATGGCTGGTTTGCGTTAAAGAGTTTGTAAAAAAAATACATACTTGGCTTGTTTATCACCCCCCCCCCCCCATATTCATGGTTGCCTAGGTGGGTTTGTCCCCCGGCATCTGCACTGAGAACCGAGCCAACGAACACTGCCGATGGCTGGGTTCTCACAGCTCCCTGAGAAGCGAGCTGCTGCCTGTCTGTAAACATTTCTCCGGTCTGGCCCCCCGTGCTCACTGGAGAGCAGAGCTGTGGAGGGGTGGGGAGCGGCCATCTCAGGCTCTCAGCTGCTCACTTGGAGGCTGAGACTAGTATCGGTCTAGGCACCTGGCGGATCCAATCATGGTCGGCAAGTGGTTATAAAGTATTCGCTGGAGTTTGGCTTCAATTTGTTAATGTAATAAAATTCCTTCCCCAGCTCTGCTCATTCATAGAGTGGGGGCACTCTAATAAAGGAGGTGTGTAACTGGACAGATCACCAGGTTAAAACAGAGGGGAAAAGGACTAATAAAATAAAAAACTAATGCAGCCACCACATCTGATTGGAAGTTGCAATACATTACACTTTTGGTCTTAATACAGCTTTAACTTCCATCATTTAAAGAAGAACCGCTCACAGCCTTGCACAAAGAAAAAAAGCACTTTGCTAAAAAAAAACAAAAAAAAACTGGGGGTTATGGCTACCAACGTTATGGTTGAAGCTATCAGCCATAACCCCCAGTTTTTGTTTTGTTTATTTTCAGGTGGCCGCTGGCTTTCTCATGAAATAGCCGCTGGAACGCATTTTCAGAAGGGGCAGTGTTTCTTGGGCTTACCGTAAGGTTTTCACCGGTGGGCCCAAGAAAGAAACGGTGTGGTCTAACCAGAACAACAATTTATTTTTATTTTTTATCTTTTGCGTTTAAAAGTAAAGGAGAGATTTGGGGGCTACAGAAGACCTGTCATCCTTATTTTGATTACAAGGGATGTTTATATTCCTTTGTAATAGAAAAAAAGTAATAATAATAAAAAAAATAATTAAAGGGACAGTGTAAAACTTACATTAAAATGTTACATATGTAACTTGAGTGTGAGCAATAATTCGAGCACTAAATTTCCTCCAACTCTAAACCAGTAACCTGCAAAAAAAAAAAATGTTTGTAAAGCGTCGGCTAATGGAGATTTTTAAGTACCATAGTTTGTCACTATTCCATGAGCGTGCAGGTTTTAAAGCGTGACCTCTTGTGAACGGGGGCTATAATTTTGTTAACAAAAGTGCCAGAAAAAGTCTAGTGATTAATTGGTCTTAAGGTGTACAAACGGACTCCAATTAGCATTTGTTGGGTTCTCTCCACTTTTTCCTCCAGCACTGTGAATGTTTTACAGGTGTGTTCAATAAAGATGTGAAAAATCAGCTTAAGCCCGCGTTTACACTGAGAGCGGATTTGAAATCGGGCGAGTTTGGGGGCAATTTGAAAGAAATCTATGTCATGCACAGAGGTCTATTGAAAAATCGCTCCCAAAGTCACAAAAAGTAGTGCCGGAACTACTTTTGGGAATCGGTACGGTGCAAAATTGAATCGGTGACTGGACCTCCTCTTTGAGGATTTAGCATGTTTTAATAAAATTTAAGTTGAACTACATTGCATTTGAGCACTATAAACCCAAAGCACCGTTTAATTCATTTTTAATATTCAAAGCAATCTCTTACATCTATCCATGCCTCTGTGCTATTTGCTGAGAAATCGCTTTGAAAAACACCCCAGTAGTATTTTTGGCCGTGGCCATCTTGAGTCCATACTGTATAAGCTCTGCTTTTGGATGGTGTCTAAACATATCTGGGTGGATGACATCACTAATTCCCCTTGTTGACAGTGTCCGGTAATGGCGACTGGCTTTTTAGGTCCAAACAAGCACTGTCACAAATGTGAGGTCACATGCCTCGTTATACCCAAAAGTCCTGCTTTGTTGGAGAAACAGAGCTAGGAGCAGTGGAGGGATGCAAAATGGGTATGTGCTCATTTAGCCCACCTCTATAGTTTGGTATAAAGTGGCAGTGTCTCTTTAATGTAGGTAATTATTGGCTCATGTGTTCAGCAAGGATTCTAAAATCTCAAATAGTACTAACATACATTTGGTTTTAATTCCCTTACCTAAACTCTTCTGTCATTACCATCTGCTGTTCTTTTGAACAGGTCATGATGCCTGTGTAGAGTTGCTGTTGGAGCAAGAAGTGTTTCAAAGAATGGAAGGAAACTCGTTCAGTCCCCTGCATTGTGCAGTGTAAGACAATTACTCTTGGATGGTAGTATGTACTGTGTAGATCAATACCAGTATGTGTGAAATAATAATTTTCTCTTGTCCTTCCTATAGCATAAATGACAATGAAGGTGCTGCAGAGATGCTCATAGACACTTTAGGTACAAGCATTGTGAATTCAGTGGACACAAAAGGAAGGTAAAACCATCAGAATCTGTTTCAACATGCAATTGTCAGTCTGCCTTTAATAGTAAAGCTGCCTGTGGGATAGTTACCTTTTTGTATTGCTTTGAGCAATAAATACAGCTATTTAAATGTAAACACGGAACAGTGAGCATCTCTCACCTGCATCCCTTTGTTTGTTAAAGGGTTACTAAAACCCTGTTTCTTTGTTGTAATTATTATAACAAACATATGCTTGCCTCTGTGCAGTTGGTTTTGCACAGAGTGACCCGATCCTCCTCTTCTGGGGTCCCTCAGCGGTGCTGGTGGCTTCTCCGACGAGGCACTCGAGAAGAGAAGCGCTCTCCTTCGGGACACCTGTGTGGGCGCGCTCCTGAGTACTTTAACAGAAGCCAGAACTCACGATTGTGAGTGTGTGGCTAAAAGGGCGCGCTTTTCTGGGTGTGGGTAAAAAAAAGTGAATGTGGTCAGTAGGGTGTCGCAGGATTTCATTTTGAAAATCTGGTAACCTTAACCTAGTGTGTTCTGTCACAACTGCTCATGCCCTCAGTCTACAAAACACACATTCTAAGCTATCTACGTGTACTGTAACATGTTTACAAATGTCATTAGGAGCCTTACTACTTATTTTCTTTTCTTTACACTTTTGTATTTGTTTACAGGACGCCCCTTCATGCTGCAGCTTTTACAGACCATGTTGAATGTTTGCAGCTTTTGCTCAGCCATAATGCCCAGGTAAATGCAGTGGATTCTTCTGGAAAGACGCCTCTGATGATGGCTGCTGAAAATGGACAAACAAACGCAGTAGGTAAGGCAAATGCAGTAGGTAAGGCAGACTGCTAATCACCACTGTGTGAGAATCTTTGTCATTGGAAAAAAACTCCTTCTCATTAGGAAGAAACGTGTTAGCCGCGACTGATGTGGATTTTGTCACTTTCAAAGCCTTGCCTAAAAGAAGATAATTTCCTGCCTTGTTTTTATATGTGAATGTGAAGATGCCCTGTCTTGTTATGTACTCCAAGAAAATGAGAGAAACCAAAAATCCTGTTTTTAGGATAAGATGTAGAATAGTGGCATTTACAACTTTTTATGTAACAGGATATTAGTGCAACTGTTCAGTAAACCTATATTTACCAAATCATCTTTAGGATAGCACAAGATAAATATGCACCTCTTCCGACATTGGCAGACATCACCAAAAAAACATTTTAGAACCAAGTCCTTGTGCTGTACTGGTCAGTATTTGCATTTCCACGTTCAAACTTAAATTGCTATGCTGCAGCTCTCGATGGGGAGATGAGCTTGTGCCTTGCCTATTATGCTGGCCCCCTCCATCTTTCTTACCCTTAGCTGCGTATCTCCATGGTTTGGGTGGTGAACCTGAACACTTTATTTTCCATTTATGTACCCTGGACCACCTTCCTGACTAGTTAGGTGCAGTCTGGGGGGGGCTTCTCCTCTGCTCCATGACCCCGGGAATCCATGACTTCCCTCATAAATGTAGAATTGCCAGTAAATGGTGGTTCTAGAATTATTGCACTCACTCCAGACCAAATATGGGTGATTTGGTTGTATTTTTCATAAGCATGCATTTGTGTGTATGTGCATTTGTTTTTTTCCCATCAACCTCTGCACTCTGAAGCTTACTGAGCAGATTGTTCTCAATAAGTCCCCAGTCAGGAAAGCTGGCGATTGGCAGCTCTGAACTAGGAAGTAAACAGCTGGTTGCTTCTGGGTTCATTTGTCTGATTTTATACTTGCTTAGCTCCTGATGCTCTCTCTCCTGACACTCACCAATATGGTCCTGAGCACCCAGGAGGCCAGAGTGATCTTGGGACACATGGCAAGGGGGTGTAGAGGCACTCGCACTGTAGAAGTGATTGGGCAACTTTACAGTTACACAAATCCCTTTTATAAGAAAGCCAACAGGCGATCTCCTGCTGTCACTGAGCTTGGATTCAAACTCGCAGGCTCCTATGATACACGTCACACTAATTCAATTCCATGGCCTTGGATCAATGTGCAGTCCATTACAGGAACCCAGTCTTGTTACAGGGCGCCACTGGGCATTTCAGAAAGCTCAGTGCGGTATGTGTGACCAGGGCTGGTGCAAGAATTTTTGTCTACACAAGCAAAGGTGTATTTTGGTGCCCCCCACCACACCCTGCAGTGTGCTTTATCAGATTCTGTGTGAACCGGGGGTTAAGAGGTATATTTTTTGGTAATGGATGGAATGTCTTGGTAATGGTACCACGATGATCCCACTCCTGTGCCTGCTGGTACCTCCCCCTGGTCTTACTAGGCTCCTCCCCACTCACCCTTACATGCCACCAGTTCAGCAGCAATTGTCATCTTTGTGCTGGACTGGTGGCTGGGAACCATTGTTAATTGCAGAAGGCTGGAGCCTACTGTCTGGAGGGAGAGAAGCAGTGGGAGGGGGGGGAGGCAGTCTTATGCCCGTTACCTGGGAGGGAGGAGGAGAAGCAGCCGCCAGAAGAGATTCAGAGGTGTAACTATAACCTTCAGGGCCCCAGTGCAAGAAACCATGAAGGGCCCCTGACCCGTAGTATGATGGGACAGTATTGTGAAAGGATGGGGGGGCAGTATGACAGGGAATTTTGACGGGATACATTTATTAAATAGTATCAGAAAAATCACACAGGCATTATACATATTTTGATCATGAATTGGTGCTTGGGGTATGAAATCAGACGCTTGGATATGCAGAAGGGCATACATGTTTCGCAAAATGCTTCTTCAGGGCACCGCATACATCTACGATTTAATTCGGTCTGTAAAATCGGACGACTTGGGCACATCATTACACTGTTGTCCACCTGTCATTATAGTACCACCCGTGGCCATCCACTTGGTGAAAGCCAAATCCACCAGGATGGCAAGTGAGGGTATTGGATCGTGATAGTTTCCAGAGGTGGTAGATTCGTAAACCACAATTGTTAGCGTCGTTGGTCCAGCAGTGACATAGTTCACTGTACTAATGGCAAAAAAGAGATGCATGTGTTTTATCTGATACTATTTAATACATTTTATATTTTCTTAAAAAATGTTCTGTTTGTGTGCTCACCTTAACAGACATGCTATCTCCAACCAAAATCCCATTATCCTTGAGAGAGCGTAGTCTTTTTTAATTTTTATCAATCACTAGGGATTGGGAGATACATGTCTGTTTCTGGAAACTGTCCAACCATCATACAGGGGTATTTTGACAGGAGCGGCTCAGTGTGACCGGAGGGGGAGTGTGAAAGAAGGGGGGCAGTGTGAAAGAAGGGGGGCAGTGTGACAAGGAGTACGATGGGAGCAGTATGACAGGGGGATATTGTGACAGGAGGGGGGCAGTGTGACAGGAAAAGGATACCTGGAAATTATGACAGGAGGGGGCAGTGTAATGAGGGAGCACTGTGAAAGGAGGGGGCAGTATGACAGGGGTAGTGTGACATGAGGGGTTCAAATATGACAGAAGGGGCCGAATGATGGAGGGGGCAGTGTGACAGGAGGTGGGCAGTATGACGGGGGTAGTGTGACAGGAGGGGGCTAAAAAAAAAGGGGCAGAATGATGGAGGGGGGTATTGTGCCAAGGGGGCAGTCTGACAGGGGCCAGTGTCACAGGTGGGGTATACAAGCAGAGCAACAGACTTTGTGCATTGAATCTGGTGCCTGCTCGGGTCAGAGGCCCCTCCCCATGGTATACACTGACTCAGAATTGTGCTGGCTAGAGGGACATCTTCCGGACATCTCAGAGCTGCCAATCCCCTGTATAATTAAATATGCCAGCCGGGCCAGAGGTACAGGGGCTGAGGTTCATATCGTGGGGGGCTGTGTCTGACTGTTGTGGTGCACTTTGTGGTACCTGTGCTGCTGAGCTAGATAAGAGCAGCTGCCTTACGCTAGCACTGGCTCTGTGTGTGAAGCACGGAGAGGTAGAGGGAGGGGAGCAGTCTAACACTTTGGCGCACCCCTTCTGCAGCGCCGGGGTGCAGAGCACACACCCAGGATCAGTCCTGATCAAAACAGATTCTTAATATTTCCCATATTTACATAGTTGTGTATAATTTTCATCATTAACTTGTGTTTTATATTTGTCAATTACATTAAAATTACATTCTGTTCTTGTCATTTGTTTTTCAGAGGTGTTAGTTAGCAGTGCAAAAGCTGATCTCACATTGCAAGATAACAATAAAAATACTGCACTACATTTGGCATGCAGTAAGGTACGTCTCTTAGCAGTATTTGCCTCAAATCCTCTGCCTTGTTTAGTTTTATGTACCATCTTTTTATTTGATTTTTTTAACTCCTTTCTGCAAGTCGAATAGCACTCATTGCATTCCTTAAAAAATGACAATAACTGTATTACTGGGTTCTCTTGATAAGTTCGTTCTCAGCCGTGTTCTGTGTCAGGAACCACTTGAGCAACCACAGGAACCAGATGGCAGTCTGTGCACAAACAGGCTCTCTGACATACTTTTTTTGATATTCAATTGAAAATATTTTTTAATACATGCCATAATGTGCCATAATTGATGAGAAATGCAGACGTTGCTTTAAAATGTCCAGGGTGTTGGGATTCTAGCAGTGCCGCATTATTTCAGTTTTTGGTGACTTTGTTTTTTCTATGTCATAGTATGTTTTACTAGAGCTTTTATTTATTTTTTGCTTCATAGGGTCATGAAACCAGTGCCTTGTTAATACTAGAGCAAATTACTGACCGAAACCTCATCAATTCAACAAATTCAGCTTTGCAGACGTAAGTGGTGAACTTGCACAGCAGCAGTTGTCTTCCCAAAACTCACAATATCATCGCTAAGATGAGAGGCCAACACTGCAACACATTTAACGAAGGCAGGCTGGTAGCTGGGGTCTTGGCAAAGTCCTGTGCCCTTATGGTAACAGAACTGTGAAAGCAAGCAAAGTGATGCCATGTCATCATGAAACCCTCAAATTTTAGATGCTCAGTGTACAAAAATGTATTTACCCTTATGGCTCAGCGGACCTGCTTGCTCAGTAAAGTATTAACTGTGGGCTGTAGCACCTGTTTGTTGGACAATGCAGTTCTTTTTATTTATGCACTCTGTAGCATTACAGGAGCAGTTTGTAATAATAACCAGTCAGTAGATCAGTGTTATATATTGTGCTTTGATGGCTGGCTAGGATTGGCTCCCCACTGGACTGATCTAATGCTTGCCTAAAAACACAAAAAATGAAAAGAACATCTGCTTGCCAGTTTAGATGCAGGGAGATGTAAGGTCACCAACACTAAAAAAAAAAAATTCAAACCGCTCTATGAAATGTTATGAATATCGTGAAACCTTTCGGGATGTCAGGCCTAATTTTTTTACAGTTTTATATACAATTTGTACTTGTATGTTTTACTTAAATGTAAACCTAGAAGATTTAGTTTAGGTTTAAGTGCACCTAGAAGAAAAGAAGTGAGTTTGTTTAGAAAACGGCCGCGTAATCGCATCATAGCTGACATGGTGACCACTGCCAATGGAATGCGCAAAGCTGTTATGTAAAGATTGTAGATTAAGGATTGGCATACAATTAAATACTGGAGTCTAGTGATATTTGTTACTCTTACATTTCTTTGTAGACCTCTCCATGTGGCTGCTAGGAATGGGTTAACGGTTGTAGTCCAGGAACTCTTAGGCAAAGGAGCAAGTGTATTAGCTGTAGATGAAAATGGTAAGTTTCTTTCCTTCAACCTTGTACTTGTGTAAGTATCCAATTCCTATAAATCACTTTATTGTCCAGCTGAAATAAAATAATTTTTCTCATATATCTGTAGAATTGAGTGACTTTGGAATAACCCAGCACTCTGTGTCTTACATGCTGCACTAGGTATAGTGTTTTAGGGCCAGTTCACACCAAAATGCCATATGAGACACATTTTATGTTTTCCCGCATTGTAGGTGAGCACGCTGCCCTTGCAAAAGCATGTGGATGACAGCCAATTATTGGCACCCTAATTTGCGGCCACCAAATGACGTGGTGCTACAGTACCTTGCAATTTGGTGTGTTTTCAAAATGGTACATGCGCTGCTTTTTGTTTGGCAGCCCATTGAAATGAAGTGCTGCCAAAAACAGAATGCATGGGAACACATGCAATCCACAGTGACTTGGTCCTAAAGCTTTTATTTTTCTATATTCCCTTTATTACTGTAATAGGACCATGACTGAGATTCTTGGAGGTGCAAAGAAAGTAGCGCTAAGACCTGGTTCACACCTATTCATTTTTGGTGCATTTTGCAGATTTGCACTACAAATTTCTTTCTTTTTTTTTTTTTTTTTTTTCTCCCCCTTTTTTTATTTTTGTCCTCTCAGGACCGTGGATTTGGTCTTTTGTAGAAGGCTTGACTCCCTATCCGTATTCTGGGTGTTGATTTAGTTGTCTCTTTGAATTTCTGAACGCCTCTATTGCAAGGACACCTGACGATGTTCAGGCTGTGGCCTACATTAATCAAGGGCACACTAGAAGCCACACGAATCTTGCATGATCCTCTTCTGTGCAGAACTTTTCGCCTGTCCATTGTTCATATTCCATACTTGCTAAATTGGCAGATGGCCTTTCTCGGTCATCTGCTTCTAGTATGAGCTCTCCTAAATGTATTTCAAGCCCTTTACCAAAGATGAGTGATGTTGGACATGGATCTATAGACATCCAATAAAACAAAGTTGACAGCTTTGTCGGCAGGTCCCTCAGGTCTTTGCATTGGATACCTTGGTGATGTAGCAGCATCTACACCTATTGCCCCTCCAGATTCTCCCTCACCTACGTCACAGGATTAACATGGAGAGTATTTCATTTGTCATTATCTCACTAAATTGGGCCAGGAGGACATAGTACTTGGACATACACAGATTGCTGCCAGATGCTCTGTGGACTCGTCTGGATAATCTGGACCTTCTGTGTCCATAGGCCAGTGTTCCATGCTACTTCTCAGTCACTGGTTTTATTGGAATGGCTATTGAAGCCACGGTCCTGATGAGCAGGCCTTTTGGATTCAGTCATCTCTTAAAGGCCATGTAGTCAACTTCTCGTACAGTCCATCTTCCAATATATAAATCCTACTTTGCTTGGTGCAAATCGAAGAAATTCATCATAGAAAGAACTATGTTGGCCATATTCTGTCTATATTCCAGACTTGACTGGTTTTTCTTAGTCGATTTAAAGGATGCAGGTGCCAGATCTTGCTCCTAGTATTGCTTTTCTATAAAACTAAAGCATGCTGGCAGTGGAATGTGTTGGCTAGTTCTTGTTTTCAGGTTTTTTTTTTCCCACTGCCCAAATTATTCTGTAGGTGACAGTATAACCCAATTGTCTCTGAATCGTGTGTCCCTCAACAAACACTCCAAAAAATGGATCGTATAGCAAGTACAAAAATCCAGTTGTCCTATCACTCTGTCCACACTGCTTTTCCAAGTATGGACATTTACTGCATAATCTGTAGCTCTGGGATCCCACAGCAGCCAGTCATGTGAACAGTTTTGAAGACCATACTTACCCATTATGTTAATTAGTGGCAATAGTCTGAGTTCAGACAGAACTGTTGACTTAACCAGTCGTCTTTTCATGGCTGGCTGTAAGTACTTTGGCCATATGACCAACCAACATGGAGTACTGGGGCAGTGGTTTCTGCAATGAAGGTAAATACGCTATAGTTTCTGGTAAGTAACAAGTGCGTAGAGGGTAGTTGTGAATCCTATTTGGCCATAGGTGCTCTTTAGGTAGAAGGTTGTGTGTTAAAAACAAATCGGTGATCACTTATGTTTTCTTTCTTTTTACCTTCCCTGACTGCAGGCTACACACCAGCATTGGCATGTGCTCCCAATAAGGATGTTGCTGACTGTCTGGCTCTCATTTTAGCCACCATGATGCCAGTCTCCTCAAGTAACACAATGCCATCTCTGACTTTAAACCACTACACCAATCCCTCAAAGACTGTCACTTTTGACTCATTGCCCATCATGAGAAATGAGCACAGTTCATATTGCAGCTTCAACAATATCGGCAGGGAAGATGGCTATCCATACACAGAAGAAGACGAGCTCAATGACTCGGACTCAGAGACCTACTGAGGGTTTCACTGGAGCCCAGATTTTAAATAAATTCACATTGTGCAACCAGAAAGAGTTCTCATCTCTACGCTGCCAAGGTGGCCACAAATATATAGGTTAACTTATGTTTATAAGAAAAAGTTTTTTTTTTTTTTTGTTCTTTACCCTTTTAAAGTAAACACTGATGATTTGACTTTACCATTATTTTAATCTGACCACTTTTTGTTGAATAACAAACCTTTCTACACCCCTGTTAATGTCTTCTAAGGTTTGGATCCTGTGATGAGAACTGTTTCCAGACAACACATAGCCTGGGATGGTTGAGGCTATTTAAGCAGTCATTACCGTTTTTATTTAATATTTTATTGTCCTTGTGGAAAGAATCTTTTATATGGCGGGGCCTAGCAGTCCAGACAGTGGGCGACTTCAACCATTGTACAGAAAACACTATAATGAACGTTGTATAAATTGAAGAATTTTTTTTTTTTTTTTTTTTTGATGGCAATAAATGAATTTGGTACATCTGGCATTGTGTACATCCGTTTGCCAAGGGACCAAATAATGCATTTTTTTTTTTTTTCTAAAAAGTGGTTTGAATTGACTGGAAGCCGTTAATTCTTCAGTTCTAAGTCTTGTTTCAGTTAATACCGAAAATGTCAAAAAAATTCTTTGATATTTTTTCTTCCGGCGACCACGCAGGAATAATAAAGAAAAAACTTAGACTCTGTTTCGTTATTGCTTGTTGGCAACATGTTGTTTTTCTACCTAATACTGTATTGGGAATCAATCGATGATCGTTTTTTTTTTTTTTTTTCTTTCTTGTGCCAGTAGTGCTCTACCCCTTATTAAAAAACAAAGGACAGAACAACCTGTGCCTTGGTGTTCAAATATCATTTGAATATAAAAAAAAGTGTTTTATATTTTCACCATGGGTTTTTTTTTTTTTTTTTAATGCAGGGAACGTAATGTTGGTTTTTAACTAATGAATTTACTTCTAACTCAGACCACAGATGTCTTCAGTGCATATTGGCGATTTAAAGAAACTTCCAAGGAGAAAAAAAATGCAGTTTCTAACCCTTCATTATCTTGACCAGTGTTTCTCAACCATGGTTCCTCCTGAGGTAGCCAGAGGTTCCTTGAGCACTGAGCAAAGGTGGGTTGATCTCCCACCTACATTTGCCACCAAGGAAAGGAGGCAATTTCCTCTGGCTACCAGTGTAAGGACTTACTCACTTATTTGCATCCGTCTTGCAATTATTTCAAGAATATTACGGAAAATAATTTTGTGGAGTGTTAGTTAAAGAATGATCTGTGCTATATGTCAAATATGCTAGCAAAGCCACAGTGATTATTTTATTTAAAACTTTCTTCAAATTGATCATGCTAATGTACCCTGATCTGTAGGTATTTTAGCAGGGGTTCCCTGAGAACCTTAAAATTATTTCAAAGGTTCCCCAGGCCGTTTTTCAGAACATGCTTCAATTTTTTATGTCGTTTTTCAGAATGTCGTTTTTTGTGTCATAAAAAATAATCGTGTGTCTGCAAAACAACGTTTTTTTAAACCCGCGCATGCTCAGAAGCAAGTTATGAGACGGGAGCTTCAATGGAACAGAGTGCCGTCGAACGTGGTGTACGTAACCGCGCTTTGAAAGAGCATTTTCAGAAAACGATGGTGTGTAGGCAACGTTTTTTAAAATGAAGTTTGAAAAACGTTGTTTCTTTCTCGTACATCACGGGACACAGAGCGGCATATTCATTACTATGTGGGTTATATGGAGTACCTTCAGGTGTGGACACTGGCAATCTCAAACAGGAAGTCCCCTCCCTATATAACCCCCTCCCCTAGAGGGAGTCCCTCAGTTTTTTCGCCAGTGTCTTAGGTGTTGGTCACGGAATAGCTTTGCTCCACATCCTTGGGATTAAGGGCGGGCTAACCGGATCTGTCCAAGGAGCCTCAGTGCCAAAGTGGACAGTACCCGGGCCCCAAGCCGTGGGGTTTTGCCTATAATGCTCCTCTTTGGAGGGCTGGACCCTGGGCCCAGGACTTGGAGTTTGAAAAAACCATAAGTTCCTGTTTGCCAGGGTGCTATATAGGTCCAGGACAGTGGGTACCTTCATAGGACCCCAGGGCCTGAAGGTCTACTACGCTACCCACGGAGATGGGAGAAGATTGGATCAGTTTGCTGGACAAACATCCTGCAGCATGGAGCAGGTAAGGGGGAGCCTGCGGGACTTGGTTCGACAGCAGGCTCTCCGGGGTAACCTAAAAGGGGGGATAGCCTAAGTATGCTCTGCATGGGCAACCTTGTTCACTATGTCTAAAGAGAGACAGGATGACACCTTTTCTCCCCCATCACTAGGTCCCCCTGTCTAAATATGTGTGCTAGCTAAACCTGCTGTTTCTTCCTAGGGCTAGTAAGGATCCCTAGGGGCCTTTGGAGAGTCCTACCTGGCCGGGAGTTTGAATCTGCCGCCTGTTTCTGCGTTCCTGGATCTCCAGCAGCGCGGCTCCTCCATGTTCCTCCTGTTTCCGGCATACGCGCGCGCACGTCTTATTGACATTTTTCGCGCCGTTCAGACAGGAGGGCGGGGGGGGGGGCGTGCCTGCGGCGTCATACAGGGGCGCGCCTTTGTGCTGTTATAGACAGCAGGCATGGTCAGTGCTCAGTCTGAGGCTGTTTTTCACAGGAGAGGACGCAGAGCGGCAGAACAGTGACTCCCGGTTGCGGAAGAGGGGTAGTACATCTGGACTTTGTTCCAAATACCTTTTTTGTTAAGCCAAGAAATCCCCCTTTTTTGCAGCAGGTTTGGAGGCTGGCAAACTTAGTTTGGGGTCACGGTATGTTGTCAAAAGTAAATATATAATATATTTAAAAAAAAAAAAAAAAAGAGAACATACGGGATCCCATCAGTTTTTGGGCATTAGTAATCTATTGTCCCCTAAACTCTGATTTTGTACTCCTGCCCACTACAGTCTGTTGTGTGGGCGGAGTCCCTCGATTTTGTATTATGGCTTCCAAGGGTTCGGGGTCAAAGGGTACAAAAAAGACCAAAAAAAAAGGGTTCCCTTTCTGATTCTGATATGCCGATACTTTCCCCGCAACTTATTAACATAAGAAGCGCCTTGGATAAGCCATTAGGGGGATCTGGTGCGGAGGCTGGCCCAGATCAGCCCAGCCCTGTGTTTATCACAGAGGAGATGCTAGCCGTATCCCTAGGGGGGCTAGAAGAGAGAATAGCAACATTGATCGCTAGAGCTATTCCTGGTAAAAAACGGGTTAGATCCCCATCACCAGGAGGTGTATCCTCAGATGCTGAGATTCTCTCTCCAGAGGAATTGGAATCACAGGAGGATCAACTAGACCTGAACCAAGAGGGTTCAGGGATTGAGGGATCTGCCTCTGAGGAACCATTTTCAGACTCCCAGACAGAAAGACTGTGGGTACAGTCTTTGACGGACATGGTCCGCTCGGCATTTAGTTTACCATTGCCAGAGTCTCAGGTTCCTCCGGTATCCTCTCTGGGCTCTTTGAAAGCTCTGTTAAACAACGCAGTTTTTCCGGTCCATCCTCTCTTGGAGGAATTGATCTTTCAGGATTGGGTACGGCCGGACAGGATTTTTCTGCCACCGAAAAGATTTGCGGTCATTTACCCCATGGAGGAAAAGTTCTCCAAGAGGTGGAGGCTCCCAGTAGTGGATGCAGCCATCTCATGTGTGAATAAATCACTAACTTGCCCGGTGGAAAACATACATATGTTTAAAGATCCAGTTGATAAAAGATTAGAAACACTTTTAAAAGCATCCTTTGCTACGGCAGGAGCAGTGGTGCAGCCAGCGGTGGCTGCAATTGGAGTTTGTCAGGCATTAAAAGACCAGACAAAGGAAATGTTAAGGGACATGCCTACCCAACAAGCAGAAGAGTTTTCTGACATTCCCAGAGCTCTGTGTTTTGCGGTAGATGCTATAAAAGATTCCATCCAGCAGGCCTCTCGTTTATCACTATGTTTGGTGCACATGAGAAGGCTCTTATGGTTGAAGAACTGGGCGGCGGAGCCCCCATGCAAAAAGCTTCTGGCAGGGTTTCCCTTCCATGGAGGACGACTCTTCGGAGAGGATCTGGATAAATATATTCAGACTATTTCAAATGGCAAGAGTACCCTTTTACCGGTCAAAAAGACATTCCGGGCTCCTACATTTAAAAGGCAGCTCTTTCCTGTCTCGGGGCCCTCAAATTCCAGGCAGTATCGACGGCCGCCTGCACGATCCAACGTTAACAGTAGATCGCAGGGACAGACCCCTGGGGGTAAGAGGCCGTGGTATCGCAAGCCGTCAAAGACAGCCCCTAAGTCTGCCTTATGAAGGGGCGCCCCCACTCTTGCGGGTGGGGGGAAGGCTTCGTTTCTTCTCAGAGGTTTGGGAAGCCAAGATCCCCGACAGATGGGTCCGGGCATCTGTAACCACAGGTTACAGACTGGAGTTTCTAAGGTATCCTCCGCCTCATTTTCAAGAATCAAGGCTACCAAGGGATCCAGCGAGGAAGGCCTCAATGCTGGCAGCTTTGGATCACCTGCTTGGCCAGGACGTAATTATAGAAGTGCCAGCCCAAGAGCAAGGCCTAGGTTTCTATTCCAATCTCTTTGTCATACCAAAGCCCAACGGCGATGTCAGGCCAATCTTGGACCTAAAGAGGTTAAACGGTTACCTAAGGGTTCGTTCCTTCCGGATGGAATCCATCCGGTCAGCAGCCGCCGCGCTTCAGAAGGACGATTTTCTGGCCTCCATAGACATAAAGGATGCTTACCTTCATGTACCAATCTTTCAGTCGCATCAAAGGTTTTTACGCTTCGCGGTGGGGCAGCGACACTTCCAATTCAGGGCGCTCCCCTTCGGGCTGGCCACGGCCCCCCGGGTATTCACGAAGATCCTAGCTCCAATTCTGGCCAATTTAAGGATCCAAGGGGTCACAGTCCTAGCATACTTGGACGACCTTTTAATCATAGATCACTCACGGCCGGGTCTGCAAAAGGCAGTAAACCTCACGGTTCGGTACCTCGAAGAATTCGGCTGGGTCCTGAACCGGGGAAAGTCAGCGTTCCAGCCTACAAAGCAGTTGGAATACCTCGGCATGAGGTTAGACACAGAACATCAAAAGGTGTTCCTGCCCCTTGTAAAGATCGAAGCTATCAAGGGGTTGGTTCAGTTGGTTCTAAACAAGAAAAAACCAACTATTCGCCTGTGTATGCGATTACTAGGCAAGCTAGTGGCCACATTCGAGGCAGTACCATACGCTCAGATCCACACTCGCGTCCTACAGGCAGCCATTCTAGCAGCCTGGGGCATGAGGGCACATGCCTTAGAGTCCCCTTTGACGCTATCATCAAGGGTCCGACAAAGCCTGGCCTGGTGGTTGAACCCTCAGAATCTTCTAAAGGGAAAATCCTTCAGCCCTGTTGTCTGGAAGGTAGTTACCACAGACGCCAGCCTGGCAGGCTGGGGGGCGGTCTTCGAGGGGTTCTCCCGCCAGGGAACTTGGGTGAAAGCAGAGAGGCAGCTCCCCATCAATATCTTGGAAATCAGAGCTGCCCGCCTAGCCCTTCTGGCTTGGACCTCCAGATTAAAGGGGTTCCCGGTGAGAATCCAGTCAGACAATGCCACGGCGGTGGCATACATAAACCACCAAGGGGGAACCAGGAGCCAGGCCGCTCAGAGGGAGGTGAACTTGATTTTTCAATGGGCAGAGGTTCATGTACCCTGCATTTCAGCGATATTCATTCCCGGAGTGGACAACCTGCAGGCAGACTTCTTAAGTCGCCAGAGTCTGTTGCCAGGGGAATGGTCTCTGCATCCCCAGGTCTTTCAGACAATCTGCCAGAGGTGGGGAATGCCGGACGTAGATATAATGGCATCCAGGTTCAACAAGAAACTAGACAGGTTCGTG
This sequence comes from Rana kukunoris, assembly GCA_029574335.1. Classification (NCBI taxonomy): domain Eukaryota; kingdom Metazoa; phylum Chordata; class Amphibia; order Anura; family Ranidae; genus Rana; species Rana kukunoris. The sequence continues at coordinate 107,999,589 of CM056053.1, read as the reverse complement.
TCGCGAGCGAGGGATCCTATGGCCTGCGGAACCGATGCGTTGGTTTGCCTTTGGCATCAATTCAGACTTCTATATGCATTCCCTCCACTACAGTTACTCCCGCGCCTGTTGCGCAAGATCAGAGTGGAGAACAAGCCAGTCATTCTAGTAGCTCCGGCTTGGCCCCGGAGGACTTGGTACTCACTAGTCCTGAAGATGGCAGTGGGAGACCCTTGGACTCTTCCTCTACAACCAGACCTACTCTCACAAGGCCCGATCCTCCACCCTACATTACAGCGTCTAAATTTGACGGCCTGGAGGCTGAATCCCTGATTCTCAGGGATAGAGGCCTGTCTAGGCAGGTAATTCCTACCCTGATTAGGGCTAGAAAGCCGGTCTCCAGGGTGATTTATTACAGGGTGTGGAGGAACTACGTAGGCTGGTGTGAATCCAAAAGATGGAATTCCCGCAAATATACTATTGATAGGGTGTTAAGTTTTCTCCAGCTAGGAGTGGATAAAGGCCTGGCACTAAGCACAATCAAGGGACAGATCTCAGCTCTGTCAGTGTGGTTTCAGAGGCCGCTGGCCACCCACTCGCTGGTAAAGACCTTCTTACAGGGGGTCTTGCGTATTAATCCTCCTGTCAAGTCACCAATTTGTCCATGGGACTTAAATCTTGTCCTGTCCACTCTACAGAAACAGCCTTTTGAGCCGTTGGCTGAGATTCCTTTACTCTTACTGACAAGAAAGTTGGTTTTCTTGGTCGCCATAGTTTCGGCCAGGAGAGTGTCAGAATTAGCAGCCTTATCGTGTAAGGAACCATATCTCGTTCTGCATAAGGACAGGGCAGTTCTCCGGCCCCATCCTTCCTTTCTACCAAAGGTTATATCCAAATTTCACTTAAACCAGGATTTGGTACTTCCATCCTTCTTTCCAAAACCTACATCTAGAAAGGAAGGGTTGCTGCATACCTTGGATATTGTCCGGGCCATGAAGGCCTATCTTAAAGCTACAGAAAAGATCCGGAAAACAGATGTGTTATTCGTTCTACCAGATGGCCCCAAGAAGGGGCAGGCAGCTGCAAAATCCACCATCTCGAGATGGATTAGACAATTAATCATTCAAGCCTACGGGTTGAAGAGGTTGCCTCCTCCGTTGTCGGTAAAGGCCCATTCTACCAGGGCCATGGGCGCCTCTTGGGCAGCACACCATCAGATCTCTATGGCTCAGATATGCAAGGCGGCAACGTGGTCATCAGTCCACACGTTTTACAAGGTTTTATCAACTAGACGTGAGAAGAAATGCGGATACTGCCTTTGGTCAGGCAGTACTACAGGCTGCAGTTTGAAATCCTCGGGATCAGAAACACCCTTGGTTATAAAAAAAAAAAAAAAAAAAAAAAAAAAAAAAAAGTTTTTCTTGACTAAGTTGGAATTATTATTATGATTTGAGTTTATCTCTAAATTGAATCCTTCTTTGGAAGATGTCTCCCTCCCCTCATTAAAGCATTGCTTTCGGACATCCCACATAGTAATGAATATGCCGCTCTGTGTCCCGTGATGTACGAGAAAGAAAAAGGGATTTTTAAATACAGCTTACCTGTAAAATCCTTTTCTTGGAGTACATCACGGGACACAGAGCTCCCACCCCTCTTTTGGGTGACCATTTTGGGAGGCATACTGCTTGCTACAAAACTGAGGGACTCCCTCTAGGGGAGGGGGTTATATAGGGAGGGGACTTCCTGTTTGAGATTGCCAGTGTCCACACCTGAAGGTACTCCATATAACCCACATAGTAATGAATATGCCGCTCTGTGTCCCGTGATGTACTCCAAGAAAAGGATTTTACAGGTAAGCTGTATTTAAAAATCCCTTTTTTGTTTCGTGAGATAAAACGACTTTTTACATCGCAAAAAGTGATCATGTGTACGCGGCATTAGTCTCCATTCACACTTGTGCGAGTTGTCATGCAAACTTAGTGTTACTAAGCCTAGTAATATGAAAATAGTTAATGGAGGAGATGCCCGTTACAGCCTGTGTCCTCATGCTGTTATGCAAGGCAGATCATCCATAAATCAAAATGTGACATCCCACCCACTGTGTTCTTTTTTTTAGTTACTGGGCGAGGAGGAGGGAGGGACTGGGCTGTCATTTAGGATCTATATATACACCCAAATGTGTGATGTCATACAATATGACCTGAAAAGCTCAGCTCAACAAGGAAATGTTCTCTCCAGCATAAGAGACCAAACTGAGCATGTGCAGCTTTACTACTGACTGTCTTATCTGGCCTTGCCAAGAGACCCTGCAGGAAGGAGGATCTCTCCATACAGATCTAAGAGCCTTTTTACACAATACAGAGGTTAATCCACAGTTTAGTTCCACAGTGAGTATAACAAGCATGCTATTCTGCATATACAGATTTTACTGTTGCAGGTTTAGTAACGCTTTAAAGTTGCAGCAACTTCAAAGTCGTTCATGCACTAGTTCGGTCCAACTTTCATGCAACTTAAGGGCCATATTCTTCAATGTTAACCTTCAAAATGTGCATGAAAGTCATACCTGAATCTTATACAACGCAACAGATGACCATTTATCACTGGTCAAAGCCGTTGTATCTAAGTTGCACTCCAAAGTCAGTGCAAATTTGGAGTCGTACAAGTGTGAATGAAGCCTAAGAACACCGTTTCGGCCATGTTCTGCAGCACCAACTTTAGGTAAAACTTGTTACTGCAGCCTGGCCTATCAGATGCAGAATATTGGTGGCATTCTATCATTCCCAGTCGTCTTAAAGGTGATCTATTTTCATTAAAATAAGCAGTCTGGCTGTAGCAATGTTCTACAAAAACATTGTTGGGTTTGGCAGTGTATTCTCTGTACAGGTTTAATAAGGTGCTAACCCTGAGAGGGTTGCACAGGAAAGATTACTTGTGTAAGTATGTAACAGATTCCTTATATTAAGAGTTTATGAACTTGAAAAAAATCTTGTTAATTCCTATGGGGCACAGGGCATGTTGGGTTACTTACCCAAAGTAATTGCTAGATATCATTTGCAATTGAAAACCCTTTTAAAAATAGCTTTATCACGGCAAAGCATGTTTATTTTTCAGTTTGCTTATGTATGTGTCAAATGGAATGGTAGATTCCCCCCCCCCCCCCCCCATACAGGTCTGTCACTGTAGCATGATTGTGCCTTGGCAGATTGCTAATAACTTTGAACAGCCTAACACTAACTGGCTACCTGCTTTAAAGGCAATTGTTTGGTGTATATATATCAATATCTTTTCTGTATGACATTTTATAAAATGACCAGTTTAATTAAAATGTATATTTTTGTTGTAATAAAGCTATTTCTATTTCAAATTTGATTGATTTTATAAAATAAAGGAATTTTTAGATCTTACGGACAAATGTTAATCGTAACAAGCCAGCATTTTATTTAAATTATGATCTAAAACCACCTGTTTGTGAGGTATGCCCTACCCATCTGTCTAAAAGTAAGACACCTGTCCTTCAGTTGGGAGGTGTCATTCTCTGATAACTGGATAGACTTGGCTAAAAATTTCTTGTGCTAGTATGTAGCCCAGGAGTCCGATTTGTATTTCCTAACGTTTTCCTACAGGTAATTTGCTTTGTAACTGAGTGTTTGATCTTTGAATGTGGTGATCGGCTCTCCAGAAGACAATTTGCTTCAACAGGCTTTTTGTAAGTTGCTCACAATTCTTCCTAATTAAAGGCCATTTCATGTTGGCAGACATTCCGAGGAATAGCATTGACAATACTCCTGAAAGGCATGTGGCAAGTTAAATTATATAGATTGTGTGTGTATAATATATATTAATAAAAAATTAACATTTTTTGGAAGAGGTGTATTTAGCCGGATATAGGCCTTAAAGTGGATGAAAACTGGATTCATGAAATTTGAGCTGGGCACATATATCTGCAGTATTTTGTTATCTGTTTTCAATGAGCTAAGTCTTATAGCTCTCTTCTGAAACGGTTCCTCTGTTATCAGCCTGAGAACTCCCGACATATTTTTTTACTTTTTAGACAAAAGCAGCCTAAATCTTTTGTCAAAGAAAGTTGCTAAAGTAGATTAGCAGAGAGCAGCTCCTATTACAAAACAGCTCTGGGAGTCTCTGCCTATGATGAGAGGGGGTGTGTGCCTTTCCTCCAATCAGCAATTTTAGCTATCTTGGCTGTATGCCCAGACATTACACTCTGTTAACCAGGAAAAGAAAATCTTCGATCTGAACTTTCGAAACCGTAAATAAATGTGAAGACAGCAGATATACATATAAAAGCAGATATACATATAAAACCTATGTAGGGAGATTCGGTTAATCTGTGAATCATCTGAGGCTGTTCACTTCACTGGGTGTATGGAGGGTTTATATCCACTTTAAGGATGGATGCTAGATGGTGATTCTGGACTTAAAGATAAGTGTATCGATGTACTAATCTTTCTAAAACTGCTCTACTAATTTCATTTGAAATTGAAAAAAGCATCTGATTCTTTCATATATGATTGAGGGCTCAACCACACAGATTACCTTTGCTGGCAAACACTGCAATTTATTGGTTGCAAAGTAAGCCTCGTTTTCTAAGAACCTTTTCTTGTGCATGTTGGTCTGAAAAGCAGAGTGTACCAGCTTTTATTTTATTTTTAATTTTTTTTGTGATGGGGTGTGTAAAGAAAGTGATTTTAAGCTTTTTAAATGTTTCTTGTACGCATTGTTTTTCAGGGTAACCTAAAATCAATACAGCAAAATTGAGGCGGTACAATTCTCAATTCTTAGCCTTCAACTGTAACAGTAAAGCTATTTTTTGGTGGACATTTGACAAGAATTAAATTTCTCTGGAGTAAATACTGTGTACGCATTACACAATTGCTGTCTGGCTCACGTACATATAGAATGGCACGGGTGCCGCGAGCTCCATAATCGTTCCCGCAGGTTAGATATTCGCCGGTGTCCCGCGATCATGTCCCGGAACAGCAGAACGAGGAGATGCCTGTTTAAACAAAGCATTTTCCTGTTCTGCCCAGTGACAGGACACTGACCTACTGCTCCCTGTTATCGTGAGCAGTGTTCACGGTCGTGTCACTGATAGCCCAGCCCCCTCAGAATCATTTACTAGGACACACTTAACTCCTTCCTCGCCCCCTAGTGGTTAACCCCCTCCCTGCCAGTGTCATTTACACAGGGCATTTTTATAGCACTGATCGCTGTATAAATGACGATGTTCCCAAAATAATGTCAAGTGTCCGCCGCCGCACTATCAGTCACAATAAAAATCGCAGATTGCCGCCATTACTAGTAAAAAAAATAATAATAAAAATGCCATAAATCTATTCCCTATTTTGTAGGCGCTATAACTTTTGCGCAAACAAATCCATATATGCTTTTGTGGGGTTTTTTTTACCAGAAAAATGTAGAAGTATACTTATCGGCCTAAACTGAGGAAAAAAATATTTTTTTAATATATATTTTTTGGGGGGTATTTTATTATAGCAAATTGTAAAACATTTTCCTTTTTTAAATTGTCACTCTTTTTTTCTGTTTATAGCGCAAAAAAATAAAAACCTGAGAAGTGATCAAATACCACCAAAAGAAAGCTTTATTTGTGGGGGGGAAAAAAAGGGCGTAAATTTTGTTTGGGTGCACCGTCACGCGACGTAGTGCATGCTATGCATACTAGCTCATTATGCCTTTCTCTTGCAGAGGTTTCTTTTTAAAAGGCTTTAGAACAGGGGTGTCAAACTGGCGGCCCTCCAGCTGTTCCAAAACTACAAGTCCCATCATGCCTCTGCCTGTGGGAGTCATGCTTGTAACTGTTAGCCTTGCAATGCCTCATGGGACTTGTACTTTTGCAACAGCTGGAGGGCCGCCTGTTTGACACCCCTGCTTTAGAGGGTTTACTTGCTCTTTAATGAGCTTGGTGCGCATAGTGCCGACACCAGCTTTTCTTCTAGTACCATTGCATGAGAAAAGATAAACAGAGATCATAGATTCTATTTGTTGAGAATGCAGTGTACATTGGTGACAGCAAACACTGCACCTTTTTAATTCTGTACCAGCATCTCTATTATGAGCCCCTTCATTAGGGGGCCACCTGATGAATATACACTCCTTTTTACTACCTCTGTGTTTTAAGGCTGGGTTCACACTGGTGCGGTGCGAATTTCAGCTCTGTAATATCTGCAGATAGATAAGGGAAGTGTTCAGCAGATCCATTGCGTTTTAACTGCGAATTTGGAGAAGTTCCGGGTGAGAGGAGAGTGGGGGAGAAGTGTATTGAGCTGAATGAGAGAAATTCCTGAAGAGAACTGAACACATCTGCGAATCAGCTGCGTACCCATAGAAGATAATGGGACTGAATTTGCACCTGAGCCGCACCACAAGACATAAAATCCACACACGTTTTTACTGCAATGCGCAGTGCGAATGCATCGCACATATGTGAACCAGCCTCATTGAAAACAATGTATTTAGAAATGTTCTGCGTATTGGATGTGGTTTAAGCCGCACTCAATTCGCATAGGTGTGAACCCGGCCTTAAGGATTCTACTGAGAAAGTGTGGAGGCTGCCATACTTATGGTGCTTTAACCTCTTCCTGCCAATGGTATGCATATATATGCAGCCTCTCAGTGGGTGGTCTTTAATGCAGAGAGGCGGCATATATTTGACCCTATGTAAACCGCATACCCCCCTTTTTTTTTTGTGCTGAGCTCTCCCCTGCACAGTTACTGGTGGGGGACCAGAAAGCTCCCGATGTATACTTGCGATCAGAATCTAATCACAATGGTCACATAACCTGAAAGCCCGCCTCCGTCTTCCAACATTTAGAAGCCGATAGAGCACATTACCCATTAGTTGGCTTTCATCAAGCTTTAATGCTTGAGAGATTGCTGAAGATGTGCTAAAGCCTGCCAGACACTAGTTAAAAGATGCATGTAGCACACTCATTAAAAGCGGTTGTATACTGCTGGGTGTTTTTTTTTGTTTTTTTAGTCCTGCAAGGTAGTCTTAATGTGCTAGTATGCATTGTATACTAGCACATTATGCAAAAATGACCTTAAAACAAAGCTTTTCCAACACCGCAATGTTAGTGCTGCAGCCACTTTCATCTTCACCCATCTTGCTACTGAGTTCACAGGCTCTGGCTCTGCAAAAGCAAGAGCCGCGATGATTTCACTCCTGTGCAAACCGGAGCCATCGTTCACGGCACAGGGCTCTGAAGGAATGGCAAGCAGCAGTTCTGTATAGAATATTAGCTAACTGTTCATATAGGTATCAATTTCAGCTTGGGGTTTAAAAAGGTGACAGTACTGTGTAACGGTAGATTTCAAACCATGTCAACGCTCATAAGTGACAGTTCCCAACATTGAAAATGTATCTACGTAAATGTGTAGTGGGGCTCTTAAAACATGGTTGGTATAGCTTCTCAACTCAGTCTATTGAGGTTCGTTGACACCAATTTGGTTACTTGTAGAACTATTTTTTACCCCTTTTTATACTTGACTTTAGGATCCAGAGAAAATATTTTTTTTATTTTTTTTTTCAAACATTGAAACTGGTTTCATTGCACATTTGGGGGAAACAACTGCGACGATAATTGCAAAGGACCATTCTAAATTCTTTTAGGTTATTTTTTTGCTTTTAGGATTTGGGAAGCTACAAATCAGTATTTTAAAGTGAAGTTATTGGTCTTTAATACAGAAGGGGAGGTTTGGGCATTTTATTTGCAAAAAAAAATCCTCCAGTTTTTATGTTTTAAATAAAATAATAATTTCTATCATTTTATTACTTTTGGTATTGTGAAACAAACCTTTTAAATTGTAAATGGTTGACTGGTGAAGAGTGTGAATACTAAACACTATTTTGATCTATTTAAAAAAAAAAAAAAAAGTTTTTTTTTTTTTATCGGCATGAAAATAGTGACTGTTTGAATACTGTATTTACCTGCACTCTTTAAGTACATTGCAATTCCTGTATATTTTATGGAGTATAATAAAATGTGAGTTATGTTTAATGTTCCATCGTGATATGTTGACATATACCTCAACACTTAACTCTTCATCACAACATAAGTGTGCCGGTGCTGCCATGCCACCGTCATTTTACTGCGGGAAGTTGGCACGCCTGGGCGAGAGCCCGTAGCTATACGCGCGCACGATCGCGCACGATCGCTGCTGGGCACGCGCGATAGCGCCCGGTCCCCGCTCTGTAACGAGCAATGTGTGTAAAAACAAAGCTCCCGGTCCTGTCAGGGAGAGAAACGCTGATCTTCTGTTCATACAATGTATGAACTGAAGATCAGTGATTTCCCCTAGTGAGGCCCCCATACAGTTACAACACACCCAGGAACACACTTAACCCCTTACCTGCCCCCTAGTGTTAACCCCTTCACTGCCAATGGCATTTTTATAGTAATCAATGCATTTTTATAGCACTGATCGCTATAAAAATGCCAATGGTCCCAAAAAAAATTCAAAATTGTCCGATGTGTCTGCCATAATGTCGAAGTACTGAAAAAAAAAACGCTGATCGCCGCCATTACTAGTAAAAAAAAAAAAAATTATAAAAATGCCATAAAACTACCCCCTATTTTGTAAACGCTATAAATTTTGCGCAAACCAATCGATGCTAATTGCGATTTATTTATTTTTTATTTTTACGAAAAATATGTAGAAGAATACGTATCGGCCTAAACTGAGGAAAATAAATGTTTTTTTATATATTTTTTGGGGATATTTATTATAGCAAAATGTAAAAAATATTGCATTTTTTTCAAAAAAATAAAAAACGCAGAGTTGATCAAATACCACCAAAAGAAAGCTATTTGTGGGGAAAAAAAGGACGCCAATTTTGTTTGGGAGCCACATCGCACGACCGCGCAATTGTCGGTTAAAGCGACGCAGTACCGAATCACAAAAAGTGCTCTGGTCATTGGGCAGCAATATGGTTTGGGGCTAAAGTGGTTAAAGTATAACACCTTTCACTTTAAAGTGGCTGTACACCCTTTACAACCACTTCAACATACAGGTAAGCCTAGATTAAGTAAAAGTAAGGGAAAAGGGAATGGGAATAATTGCGCTTAGTAAAAATGTATATTAGTAAAACAATTAAGATAGGGTCCTGAGAAGGACGTCCTGCTGCTAAACACCACAACTTAGATATAAAGTGTAAAGAAAAATTTGCAAAAACAGTGTAGCGCTGGACAGCATATACCACATAAGTATCTAAAGTAACTGGTGTAAACAGTGTTAATCTATAAATGGTAACAATCAAAATGTGTTTACATTTTTTTAGTTTTTAAATAAACCCACTCGTTTTTACGCCTACACTATGGGATTGTCCCTTTGTTTTTTCCCACATGGTGTTTGATAAACACACACTCACATACATCTATGCAAGTTCCATTTGGAAGCAGTGGTTAACCCCATGAGGAGCTGTGGATTCTACCATCTAATCTGTGGAGAGACGCAGATTCGTTCCCGACACCCCAAAGGATCAGAATTTCCTGCTATGCCTGTTTAGACTACTCCTGAAAGGGATAGACACAGGCTTTCTGGTAAGCCTTTATTTCTACTGGTGTTGGACCACTGATGTCTGAAATCTCCCTCCTTTCTCACCTGTGGATCTCCTAATTGGACTTTCATTGTTTGCATCTTTTCATCACCTGCATTGGAAGGGGCTAATAACTCCCAGCTTTTTTCTGTGGACTCTATTTGTTTTGCACCTCATATGCTGAATTGGTCACTTTATTTTTACACTGTTTATTTATCTGTTGATATTTATAAGTACTTTATGCTCAGTGCCATATTGATTGGCACAGTGTTATAACAACCTATGCACTTATAGCTTTTGTGTATTCACATTTTGATTGTTACCATTTATAGATTAACACTGTTTACACCTGTTACTTTAGATACTTATGTGGTATATGCTGTCCAGCGCTACACTGTTTTTGCAAAAAAAAAAAAAAAGCCTAGATTAAGGCTTACCTATAGGTGCTTGAAATATCTCCAGACCTGCATATACACTCACTCGGGTACATTCGGCCAGGCTCGGCGTCACTCATGCTCCCGCAAAAACATCAGAGCGTGAGCACGAGCGAACCCGAGCCTGGCTGAATGTACCCGAGTGTACTGCACTCTGTATATGTCGGCGGAGGCATTCAAACTGAGTGCGGGAAGCGGGCATTCGACTCGGACAGTGCGGGAGAAGCCGGGAGGATCCTATTGAAGCCGCAGACTGACACCGGACAAGGCCGCCGATGGACACCGTGCAAGACACCAAAACTGTAAATACTAAATTTTTTTTTTTACTAGAATTTCGGGTCCACATTAGGGGTGCGCGCTATACCCCGATAAATACAGTAGTTTTTCTTCACTGATGTGCGCTGAGGCTGCACTAATAATCAGGACACTGACAAGTGTCTTGATTATCCGTGCAAGCCATCTGCTGTCAGCCTTGCTAGTTATTGGCGCTCCTTTCCTTACGCAGAGACCACTGTAATTGGGCACAGCTGATCACATGGTAAAAGGCCGCTGTGAAAGGAAAACAGCTTTCACAGGGCAGGGAGGACATCCATGAATATCCTCCTAGAACAGGAGCGAAGGGGTCAAGAAGTTAAGGTCCGGGGTCTATTTACTTTACCTGAACCTTGTCCTGCCGTCGCTCTGTCCTTCTTTTAAACGCACAAAGAAGATTTTCTTTTTTTTTTAGTTGTGGAAGATCCTTCTTATCTCTTCCTTTCAACATTTCATCTGTCGTTCCTGAAGGTCCCTATAAGGGACAGCCTGATTCTTGTTCCACTATCGGGTGTATTCACCAGTTCATCATTCAATCTTATGGCTTCATGGGCAAGATTTCCCCTTTCCCTGTCAATAATATGTATTTGTCTGCGTTGTATAACGCACACTTTTTTTTACCCCTGAAAACAGAGTACAAATAATGTGTGCGTGTTATCTGCCAATATTTTCCATTGGGCTGCTTAAGGGGGGGTGCACAAGTGCCACCGGATTACACAGAGCGAGAATCTCCCGCTTACTCGGCGGAATCCTTAAGAGGGATTGTCTTCAAATAAACTATGTTTTGAGGGCTGAAATGTCAGTATCTACTACAGAAATGGCCCATTTTTTCTTAAATTTATTTTCCGGGTGGCTCCATGTCTACAGACGACCTGGTGATGCAGTCAGACATCAGCCAGAGTAGGGGAGCCCTACTTCAAAAAACTATGAGCTTGGGGCCAAAGACCTTGTGTCAAGGATCCAATACTCTGTTCTGGAGTTGAGGGCAGCCTTTTCAGGCTCTTAGCCTTCAGTCACCTCATTCAGGGTAAGCCTGTCCTAGGGAAGTTGGACAGCACGACGACTGTGGCCTACATCTGGAAACAAGGCTCAGTCTCTCACTTCTAAAGTTTTCTCTAATACTAGAATTCACCCAAGTCGATCCTCCCAACGATCTGCTACCTATGTGCCTGATCTGAAGAATCTTTAGGCAAACTACTTGTTCAGGCCAAGTCTGGACGACAATGGATGATCCAGGCTACTACGAGTCTTCTGAGAACCAACAGAACTTGGTGTTTCTTCTGTCAGAGGTAGGCCGCTTACATTCCCAGTCGGCAAATAGTTGCTAAAGTTTCATTTCAGGGCCCAGGGTCCACAAGCTCTCTGAGTGGAGGTGCTGACTGCAGAATGGATCGCCTAGATGGCTTATGCCTTTTCTGCTGTTCCCTTGGATATTATGCTTCCAGCTAGGCTGTGGCAAAGGAAGGCAACAGTTCTGGTTCCCGCTACTCATCCTGATAAGTGTCAAGGAGTGTCTCTACCTAGTAGATCAAATTTTCTCCAGTCCCATTCATCTGGCATCCAACAGGCTCAGGCTGATGGCCGGGATCTGGAGAGGCAGAGGCTAACAGATGTTGAATGCTCTGTGAACATTTGAATAATCTTACGAGACAACTCTAAGCATACCTGTAGTGGAACATGGCATATATGCCCAGTAGATTCGCTGATCAAGATTTTAGTCTGGACTCTTCAGAAGCCTGCTCCGAATGCCTACATGCGAGGTTTGACTTGGTTCTTTGAGCAAGCATGCTATAGAAGGGTCCAGACCTTGCAAGTGACAGCAGGCTAGGTGTTTCGAACTATCTGCAATGCAGCTATGTGGACACCAAGATAGTCATATTCATGGCTTAGTGACTGGGGTTGTCTGGGGCATCATGGCTTCTGTTACTGTTTTAGTCAGAATTGTGGAGTGTGTAGCATTATCCTCCCCTGTTTTGGCTTGTTAAATCCCAGCTGTGCTGATATGGAGCCGTCGGGGAAAATTGAATTCAAATACAGTACTTACCGTAATTTTCCTTTCCTGACGAGCTCCATGTCGGACCAGAACCCGCCCAGTTAAGTAGTAATAATTACGAAACGCTGAGGCCAAGGTGAGTGAAAAATGTATAGTTAAATCCTGATTACGTGGGGGTGGGCAGGGCCTCACCCATCTGTGCTGACATGGAGCTTGTCAGGAAAGGAAAATTACAGTAAGTATTTGAATTACATTTTGTTTTCCATAACATACATTTTGCAAAAGAGCTTAGAAGTGAATATCCTTACAGCGTTAGGCTGATCCTCATGTAGTACACACTCAGTTTGTGTCTGGATGGAAAGCTTTTTTTTTTTTTTTTGGCAACACTCTTTGCTAGGCAAAAACTAAAGCCCTGTACACACGGGCAAGAATCTCGTCAAGGAAAAAAAAAAGTTTTCCCTGATGAGATTCTTGGCAAGAATCTCTTGCCGCCCGAGTGTACAGACTCTCGTTTCATAAGAACCGCGGTTCTCTTGAAAGAAAAGAACGCAGTGACATCATCGCGTATGACGAGCATGCGCTCGTCACATTTGATGCCGTCGCTACCATCTTGCTGCACTTTCGAGCATGCGTGGTAAGTATACACACTCTTGGGTTTCTCGGCAAGAAAACTGCCAAGAATCTCACAAATGTATTTTTCTCGTCTAGATTCTGGGCAGTTTTCTTGTTGAGAAACCCGAAAGCCTAGGACACACGCTCCGCCATCAGTTTTCTTGCCGAGTAAACCGAGCGTGTGTACGAGGCTTAAGACCACTTTCACACTGAAGCGCTTTTTAGGCGCTTTCACGCTAAGAACAGCACCTAAAAAGCTCAAACTTTTTTTTATTAAAATCAATGAATTCTTTCACACTGGGGCAGTGTGCTAGTAGGGCTGTGAAACCCTCCCCCCCCCCCCCCCACTTCATTGAAATGAATGGAAAAGCTCTTCAAAAGCACCTGAAAAATTATTCAAATGCGCTTAGTGGTTTAACTGGTTGTTTAGAAGTGCCTTAGTGTGAAAGTGGCCTAGTTCACACTGCATCAATCAGTGTGTCAATGGTGGAGGGCCTTTGATAAGGCATAGTTTAAGGCTCATAAAATGCAGGGACTTAAAATAAATCTGCAGCTTCTGCTACAAGATCTGTGTCCCCATAACATTTCTCGATCTCATCCTCAAACTGGTTTTGAGATTTCATTGCTGATTCATGAACTAAGTCTGGGAGGGGAGGGGAAGTGTAGTGTTTTTTTTTTTGGCCCTTAAGCCCAGGTTCACACTGGGTACAATTTAGTTTGATTTGAGATGCGATTTCACATGTGAAATCGCATCTCAAATCGGCGGCAATTGTCGGCAATGACACCGTCCTAATCGGTGCGACGCCGCATCTGCGGCGCTGCACCGATTTCAAAAAGTAGTTCTATGCGTGTAACCGACCAGAGATTGTCCTCTGGGCACGGTACATAGACGACATCCTCCTCCTATGGAAGGGCGACCGCCAATCCCTGGATGAATTCATGTCTGCTTTGAATTTGAATGATGTTGGAATTAGCCTTTCGTATGAGGCAAGTTTTTCCAATATCCATTTCCTGGATCTGGAGATCCAGGTTCAGGATAACCAATTCACAACAAAAACTTACTTCAAAAATACGGATCGCAACGGTTATATTCCAACAGACAGTTGCCACCATCCTGCTTGGCTGAAATCCGTACCACGGAGTCAGCTGTTGCGGATAAGACGCAACTGTTCTAATATCCAAGATTTTCACATTCAAGCACAAGTCTTGAAGAAAAGGTTTGTGGATAAAGGCTATTCCAACTACGAGGTCGATAAAGAGATAGACAGGATTGGGAGCATTGATCGTACTACACTAACAATGGAAAAACAAAAAGCTGTCCAGGAACCAAAATTTAAAAATTCCTTTTTCACCACCTTTTCGGTACAGCACAGAAAGATTAAAGATATCATTAATAGGCACTGGAGGATCTTGAAGGAAGATTGCGTTTTGGGACCAACACTTCCCACCAATGCGACGGTAATCTATAGAGGAGCCACATCTCTAAAAAATCAGGTGGCACCCAATATTTCAGATCCTCCAGTTAAACCCTCCTTCCCTCTCTCAAAGGGTTTTCACCCCTGTAGGAGGTGTAAGGTATGTGTCAACAATACGAATGGGAGGAGGAAGACAGTTGGCTTCAGATCCACCCATACAGGGATGGAGTTTCCAATGAAGCACTTCTTCACATGTGCCACGACGCACATTGTATATCTCATCACCTGCCCTTGTGGAAAACAGTACGTTGGTCGCACTATACGGAGCTTTTCCACAAGGGTAGGTGAGCATATTGCGAAAATCAAGAAGGGCTGTACAAAACATACGGTACCCAGACATTTTTTGAACAAGCACAACAAGAAACTTGAAGGGACCAGTTTCCAAATAATAGATAAGTTCGTACCCCATTGGAGAGGGGAGCCTAGCATAAGAGGAGTATCTAAATTGGAGGTGTATTGGATTTTCCAACTTAAAAGTTATGTGCCATATGGTTTAAACGTGGAATGGGATGTGAACGCCTTCATTAATCAATCCTGAGGATGGATCTCTATAGATCAATGTTCACACCCACCATTTCTCCTACCAGTTTTCTCCTCCTCTTTTCCATTTTTAGAAAGTCATGGATTATTCTTTGACATCTCATACACAAGACCAATGGGTGACCTTTCTGTCGATCACAAGTTGATTGACCGTATAGAGGTCAGAGAAGAACGTACCAATGCTATGTAGAATGCTATGCAGAATATTAATGACATGTTTTTCCATATATGATTGGTTATGGTTATAGCAATTGGTTTGGATGATTATAATATATGTATAATATACCAATGCTAATCTTTAGTATAGTTGTCGTTTTAATTTATGCTCCTCTTTCACTGTGGAAAGGTTTAGATGGTTTTTCTATTTTATTTTTATTTTTATCCTTGGTACCCCCTCCATGAAACTGATATAGGCGTTTATCTGCATTGAACTGAGGTGTCTATAACAGCTATAACTCAGTTGAGCTGTTCTCAGCTTTAACCAGTTCTTCGTGCGAACCTGGGATGATCTGTAGATCCTATGGAGCGCACGTCCCTTGCGGGTGGAACGCATGACGCCAGCACACTTCCGTGTCACGTGATGTCCGCGCTATGGCAATGGAACGCATTGGAAATTGGAACGCATTGGAGCGCAGGACAATGACGTCAGGACGTCACGTTGGCTGTGTACACAGAGGCGGAGTTCACCCCGCGGGAATACGAAGCGCTCCAGCCTCTCCCCAATCACGGAAGAGGAGGAGATGTGACAACACTGCTTACAGCAGTGATTGGGTCGCACGTTGTCCATCCCCGTTCACGTTTGATGGGGATTAGGCTACACATTATTGTCCTCCGCCCATGTACTTCCGGCATTTGAAGCGCAAACGCGATTCACATGGTATGATTGATACGCACGCCAGCTGGAAACATTGCAACTGATCAGGGCTTCATGGATGTGGATACCATAGTTGTATAAATGCAGGTAAGAAGCATGTTACAGGTAGATACCCCAGTTGAAGTCTATATGAGACGAAACCGGTCGGGTCACTGACTTGCTATAGTCTTCTCTGCATTTTTCCTTCGGAAATTACCCCTGCTCACCCATCAAGGGGGAGAGTTGCTGTTTTCAAGCTTTTTTCTGAAAATCACGTGTGGTTTTGCATTTCTTATTTTTTGAAGTGATTCCTGTCACATGTGTGATGTAGTGGAACTTTTATGTTGATTTTATTTTATTCCAATCATTTTTATTCCATTAAATTGGTGGTTTTACACTATGAGGAGCCGTCTCTCTCTTTTCTTTCCTTCCTAATGCTTGGGAGTGAATGTATACCACCACGGAGCTACTACAACTTCAAAATTTACCCTTGAACTTCCGGATATCATTCCTGCCTGGAACCACCATCTGGACACCAACCTGATTAGGCAATCTGGTCATTCCTGCCTGGAACCTGGTCATTCCTGCCTGGAACCACCGTCTGGATACCAACCCGATTAGGCAATCGGCCTTTACAAGCCCTAAAGACCCCCCACCGTATGGTGAGTTGAGGGTCCACCTGATCCGGTAAGGGTACCTATTTTTATTCCTTGGATTATCTGCTCCATTCAAGTATACATTCGCTACACCTTCCTGAGTGTATGGACTGATACTTATCTGATTGATTGCTTCCATATAATCACTGTGGACATTATGCTATATATGTTTTTCACTTTATTATTTTTACGGTCACTGGTTGCTATATCATAGACTGTTTTTATTGTTTATTCTAAACAAGTTTGAAACCTGTACAGATTTATTCTGTCATACACTGAGTGATTTTTCACTTCTCATTGATTTTCTAGACGGGTTTATATACCCATCTCATATACACTTACACAATTTTTAGTTATATATTATTTCTTTCATAAGTAAGACCAGTAAGAAGAGTACGTTTTGAATAACTCCCTCCCTTCTAAAAGCTAATTGTAGGCACGGGTCATTTTATTTGTATATTTTAGGTTTTGCCGATTTCAATCACTGAGCCTATAGGAGAGTCTTTTCTAAAAAGGGCTCCCGATTGGCGCTACACTTTATACACATTTACATTTACAAAATCTCCATTTTGCTGTGTTGGCTGCCTTACCTTATATATTGATTTATTTTGTATTTTTAGTTAGCGCAATATAACATATTAACACGTTCCTGTACTACTTTTTGCGATTTCAGGACGCGATTTACATTACCCTGCACAGATGTCTCCTAAATCGCGCCGAAATCGGGACTGCCAGAGGGAGTGAAATCGCGCGAGTTCACTCCCGCAGCCCAGTGTGAACCAGGGCTTAAAATGGAAGGTTCTAGGAGTGCCAGGACTTTTACAAATTCAGACATGGCACAGAAATCTACTTTTGTCAGATAAGCCAAATGGTGTGCACCTTAGAGGGAGCTAGAGGGGGGAAGTGGTGTCCTAGTAGGAAACAGCTCCAGGACCTGGGAACAGCTATTACTCTGAGCAATGTTCTGAGTTTCCAGTCAAGGCCATCAGCAGAACTCATGTTAGTAGGCCCTTTTGTCCCAACTCCCAAACCTGTGATCCACTATTAATAAAATAACTGGATCCTCAGTAATGTATAATGGAATGAAGAAGAAATGGGATTTTGCATGGCTAGAATACAAGAGTAATCACCAAGGCACTGAACCATATGGTGTGCCTCTATAAAAGAAGCAAGTAGAATGCACAGCAAATGTTTTGTGTGTTTACAGTGGATTTGGCAGGTTGAAGTGTGTTGCCACAAGTTGTGTTGCGATTATGTCCTCATACTAAAACGAAGTCCAGATGGGAGCAAAAAAAAATGCAAATTTAAAAATGATCAATATTGCGCCAAAAACACTGGAGATAATTAAAACATTGAGAAACACAATAAAATGAACTAACCGCATTGTGTGCTAAGCACTGTGGGTTGTCAAATCATAGCCAAGAACAGGTACCAAAGTACAGGATGGCCCTGCCTTATGTTATCGACATTGCTGGGCTTCGCCCATTACAATGGGCATAACCCGAAAGGGGTTCTCATGGCCTGAGAAAACATACTAAAAACACATTTAAAAGAGAAAAGGTTCATCATTTAAAGACTCTAGCAAAGTTCATAGACCCCTAACCGGGTTCGAACAACTCTGTTCTTTTCCGAGCACCCAACGGCACACTCTCTTTGATCTATATAAGATGATTTTAGGCCATACTCCGTTCCTTCCCTAAATTCACCGTGGCTTGGTCAGAGAAGCTCGGGAGAGATATTAGTGAGGCAGAGTGGCGCAAAGCTTTTCTCTACACTCATAAATCCTCTATATCAAGTTATGCTCAGGAAAAAAAATATAAAGTGTTATCACGATGGTATAGAGTGCCGACAACCCTCAGGATCATGTTCCCTTCAGCTTCTGACTCTTGCTGGAGATGTGCTTCAGCTACGGGTACGTATTGCCACATATGGTGGGATTATGATATGATTCGCCCGTTCTGAACCCAAATTTTCCAAATTTATTCTGACCTTTTATGACGAGCCTCTCACTCCATGTCCCTTTATAGCCCTCCTCTCCGTACTTCCTGGCTCAACTAAATTCCAAAAGAATACTCTTTTAACATTTTGTCTGAGTGCGGCAGTTAATTTCTAGACATTGGAAATCGTCTTCCCCCCCCCCCCCCCCCGACTATTGTTGAATGGATAAACAAAATGAATGGCATTATGCTTATGGAAGAATTGCAGACCAAGTCCCTTGATAGATACGCTAAATTCTCTTTCACTTGGAGTGTTTGAAGACACTACTCCACCTCAGATCAACTCAAGAATAGACTCCCGCCCACATTGGCCCCATGATTCCCTGGCGGGCTCCAGCTTCTGGGCCCGAACAATTTGGGGGACCCCACTTTCAGTTGATCTTTTACCATTATCTGTTCTTACTTATTATTTTATATTATTTTACCTAACTTAATAAGCTGCATTTCTTTGTGGATTCAAGCACACCGTCTCCCTTACCCCGTCCCTATCCCATCCCTCCCCCCCTAGCCCTCTCTTCTTCTCTTCCTTTTCCACCTCAGGCTTTTTCTTCCCTTCTCCTCTGTCCTTTCGGTTTCTTTATTCATACACATTCCGTTATTTTCTTATGTCCACTGTTTGTTTCTTTTTTTTTTTTTCTTTGAGTGAGATATGAGCATGTCTAGGTACTGAAGCCTGTTCGTCTTAGTTCTCTTGCCCTTACTTCCCTGGGCCGTGGAAGCAGCAGGCTCCCATAGGGGCGTCCGGGTCAGGGGAGGTCATTTTGGGGTCGCAGATTGGTCCCAAATGCTTATGTTTGGCAACTGTTTGTACCCACCTTTTTCTATGTTAAGGAATGTATATGTTTCAAGCTTTGCGGATCTGGCTGCCCTTTGTCGGCTAACCTGGGAAATAATCACTTTTGACACTTTGCAATTGTGCCATAGGTGTGTTTACATCGCATTTCAGGTGTGGCTGTGGTGCGTTTCAATAGACATGAATAGAGGCAGTTGCAGAGCATCAACGCCTGCCGAACTCTGCAGGCAGGATTATTTTTGCCTTACTGCAAGCAAAGCAATGCTAACACTGCAGTGTGAACTCCTCCATTGGCACCCTATTGTATTAATTGTGTGGCAGTGATAATCGTTTGGGAAGCGTTAAAAACGCAACTCAACTGCCTTTTTTCAATGCTGTGTGAAAGAGCCCACAAGGCATTTGGTGGACTTTTATTGCATCAATGTTGCAATAAAAAAAAACTTGCCAAAATTTAGACCTCCAAAAAAGCTTTCTTAAGTAGACTTGGACTGATCTTGAATCAACTTCTCTCACTTCTGTTTGTTCCAAGAGATCTCTGGTTTCTAACTTTGAAAATTGCTTTTGCAAAAAAAAACACTGTTGAGCTCCAGAGTTTCAGAATTGCAGGTCTTTCTATGTCTTCAAAGATTGTATAATGCTTTGTCCTTCACTAGAATTCCTTCTTAATGTGGTCTCCACCTTCCATCTCTGTTGATTGAGAACTCTCTCTCCCTCCCTCTCCCTCTCGACTTTCCCGTGGATTTTGCCCTGATTGGTATGCATACACACGGCAGGACTTTTTTTAGCCAACAAACAGGAATGTAGTGATGTAATAGACGTACTATGTTTTTTTTTTTTTTTCTGCTCTTTACTTCCACCCTTTGGGCAACTTTTGCTATTGTCTGATCTTTAGCATTGGTTCTAAGCATGCGTGTTTGGACTTTAGTCCCATGGACTTGTGTACACATAATCGGATTAGCTGATGTAGAACATTTGTTGCCAGAAAGTTTGTCTGTTCTCACAGCAAATATTTGTCCGATGAAAAAACGATAAAGTTTGTCCGATGGGCCAAAGAAAAGCACGATTAAAAGATGGGTTAACTTGGAATGTACACTAGCAAGAACACAGGTAGAATAATTTGGAACCCACCACAATTTAGAAGTTTACATACAACCACACATGAAATCACACGCACGGCATTACGGATATGGGAAAGATTGCACAAACATTTAAGATTAGAATATAATTCGCCATTGATAGATTTAAAAGATAATGAATTTTTTGCACCAGGGACAAAAGGGGAGGGTGGGAACTGGATTAAAAATAGAACTCGGGTAAAAGATATAATCCAAAATAGTAAAATAAGGACACTTCACGAGATCAAATCTAAGATAGAATTCACGGGGTGGGATGAGTGGCGGTACCTCCAACTCTCCTCCTTTATCAGGAGTCTCCCGGGTCCCTTACGGGAACAAAAAGAGTACACATTACTGGAACAACTATGTATAGTTGAAAGCTCAAAAGGGAATATTTCAAAAATTTATAAATTCCTGATGAGGGAGGAGGAGCAGGGGAACGCCCCCGTATATTCAAAAATGGGAAAGCGAACTGGAAACTACTAGGGGGAAAACGACAGTAGAAAGAATCCTCAATTTAACTCATTCTTCAGCTATAGATGTAAGAACAGTCGAGATGAATTTCAAACTCATCACTGGATGGTACGCCACCCCAGACAAGAACCAGAGGGTCGATGGCCCACCTTTGGTGGAAATGCCCTAAGATTAAAAGTTATTGGGAAAAAATTCTAACATTAATTAAGGTCAGAACTAAAAAAGAGATTGAAGAAGACCCCTGGGTCGTCCTTTTCCATGGGGGGGTGGACTCTATAAAAGAATACAAAAGATCCCTGATACCACACCTACTCAATGCAGCAAAACGGTTGATCCCGAAGAAATGGAGGAAAAAGGAAAGCCCTCAGGTCTGGGAGTGGATTGACTCGGTGGAGGATACCCACAGGAGGGAGGGAGGTGTTGAAATTTAGGGGAGAGGAAGATAATGAGAATTTTCAAGATAAATGGGCCAAATGGAAAGATTTAAAAAAAAAAAACTGGAGTTTTGCAGAAAACATAAGAATGTTTTAAGGTAGGAGGGAGAGAAAAGGTCTCAATCTAGTGGGGATACAAGGGAGAAGGGGTCAGTGGAGTCACGAGATGGAGGGGGGGGGGAATTGGGGGAGGAAACCTACATGTCAGTCTTTTTCAGTAAAGAAAAAAAAAAAAAAAAGAAGAGATATACATAAAAACCTAAGAAGTAGCTGATAAGCCACAAGTGATGCAGAGACTATGGAGGTAAGCGAAGGGCGGAATTATCCGTGAGCTTGTCTGACGGTTTATACCCAGGGTCAAGTCTGATGTGGGAAAAAAAAAAAAGTTTGTCCGATGGAGCGTACACGCGGTCAGATTGTCCTCTAAAACAGGTCCGGCTGACAATTGTCAAAAAGTTTGATCGTGTGTATGGGCCTTTAAGAGTTGTAGCTTTATAGGGCATCCTGCGAACAAGGAAAATATGGCTTTTATATCTGGTGTATGGCACGCTGGTAATATGGCAGAAAGTTTTACTACTCAATTCAAATTGTTCTGTGCTGTGCCATATTTACAAGTTACTTTCTGTGATCATAATAACTTTACCCCTTATTTCACTTTGATTGCTCCACAATGCGAGTGTACATAATACAACACCTTTTTGATACGTGTGCTCAGCAGTATATGGCCAGTATTATAGCACAACAGTCTATTAAGAGCTGCTACCATAAAGTGAAATGTCAGGGTTTTCAATATTGGCTTATCCTACTAGAGATAAACTCTGAGACATTTAAGAGGAAAACAAATCAAAATATAGTTAAAAAAAAAAAAAACCTCTCTGCCAAAGGTAAATGACTAAAGGCTGACTAGCTTTTTAAAATGACTCAAGGAATTATTTTACACGCTGAAAATCTAAATGATCATTTACTTTATTTGGCATACAGATTTACTAGCCTGTATTTGATAAAGTAGCAAAATGCTAGAATTTATACGTACGCCTTCAGATCTAATGTAGTTGCCAAATTCATACTGTGAGTAAACTGCACAGTAATTTGCTGCATATTAATTATTTATGGAAAATTTCAAGAAAAGGCATCGCCCTGAAAAAGCACCAATCAACTACAATTGACCATGTCAAAAGAGCTGCATTATCAAAAACTGTTATGGGTAAACAGCTTTTACCTTCAAGGCTCAGAAAGGTACAGCCAGGTTTGATAAGCTTTTTTTTTTTTTTTTTCCAATGTTTAAACCCACCTGCCATGTGACCTTTGGAGAAGTTTCACACAACCCAGTGCTGCTGGAATACCATAGCTGGAGACCAGGGATATACAAAAAAAAAAAAACACACAAACTTTCCAGCGCATGATGGGCAGTAAAAGAAAGCAGGCAGTCTTTAAAGCTGATGAAACTAAAGGAACATTTATTGAAACTTCCATAAAAACTGGGCACAGTTGTGAATTTAGAACACTGGGTAAACACAGGCAGAGTATCTGCAAGAAATAAAAGTCACCAGTCATCCATTGCAAGCAAGGAGCCAACACCAGTCAGTTCTAGTCAACAGGTCTTCCTATCTAAGCCAGGAGTGGAACCCAAGGGGGGGCTGCTGGGTTAGCTAAAGATAGGGGGATCTGACTATCCGGTGAGCCTGTGGGGGAGGGGTGAACAGAAACTATGGTAACTGAAGCGATGGTGGTGAGAGCGGCGGCCAGGTCCCGTGCCGGTTGGTGACGTCAGACCAGCTGACACACAGATAAGGCGGACAGGAAAATAAACGAGCTACACCAAGGCGCCGTGACACTGGAACTGAAGATCTATTTTCCGCACAGAGATGTCTCTCTGCTGATGGTATATTAAAGGTGTATGATAAAATTAACACATTGTGGGAGGATCACTTGGCAACCTTCTGCTGGGAACGGAATCCAACAGAACCACGGCTCCTGGAAGGCAGAAAAACTTGATAATCCGTGGCAAATAGAGCCTGGTCTTACAGTGATAGTCCTGGGTAGCCTTGACTACGAGTTTCGTGCAACCTGCGCTTTATCACAGTCAAGGATATAGTGGCACCCAGGGGAATTTACATAGTAAAAAGGTGGGGGAAAAAATTATTCAGGTGGGGAATTTAAAAACAGGATGGGCAATAGACATGGGGACTATACTAAAATCAACTTGTGTTACACCCCCCCCCGCTGCTCAATCAACATGCAAATCTTAAAGCCAAATTATATATACATGCCCTTTTTAGCATTTATATTCCCCTGGGTGCCACTATTTCCTTGACTGTGATAAAGCGCAGGTTGCGCAAAACACGTAGTCAAGGATGCCCAGGACCATCACTGTAAGACCAGGCTCCATTTGCCACTGACTATCATCAAATTTTTCTGCCTCCCAGGAGCCGTGGTTCTGTTGGATTTAGTTTCCAGTGGAAGGTTGCCAAGTAATCCTCCCACAATGTGTTCATTTCATCATAAACCTTTATTATACCATCAGCAGATAGACATCTCTGTGCGGAAGATAGATCTTCAGTTCCGGTGTCACGGCGCATTGGTGCGGCTTGATTATTTCCCTGTCTGCCTCATCTGTGTGTCAGCTGGTCTGACGTCACTAGCCGGCGCGGGACCTGGCCGGGCGTGTCCCTTTTTGGCTAGCTACGTCATTTCTGGAAGTGACATAGCTAGCCTGTGGGTGTTTACCAACAAACCAAACACCACACGTGTTTCCATGGTAATAGATCGTAGAGGGAGACCTGTGTTTTTTTGTTTTTTTTTTAAAAACAGGCACGTCGCCTCATCTGCAGGTTTATAAAAACCTCATACATGTAAATATGTGTTCATGTTTTAACATGCATGCACGGGCTGCACTGGGTAGGGCAGGGGCTGGTTTAATAAAGGCTAGGCTGGATTTCAGGAAAAGAAGATGTTATTCTTAAAATAACACAACTGTTGTATAGATTTATTTTATGAATGGTCGATGAATATCTTTGTGAAAGAGAAACTAAAATAAAGAACTTGTATATAAAAAAAAAAAAGTCAAATCTGAACTAGACAATCAGCTAGCCTTAAAATGCATAATATAAAACTTAAAACACATTTACCATATTAATCATGGGCAAAATTAGAATTTTGGACTTTAATTCCACTTTAACGGGCAAAGGAAGTAAGGCAGTAAACAGCTGCAAGTAGGTGTGCACATGAGCCATTCACCTGTTCTAAAAGATTCATCAGCAAAAGGATTTAGGACCCTTCAATAGGAAATAATATATTGAAAGAAATATTGCAACTGCTGACTAACCTACAACAAGTATCCAAATTTAAAAAAAAAATTTAAATCCTTATCTGCACACTTGATCCTGGTTTCTGACCCAAAATACGGAAGCAAGACAGTCAACATGACAGCAAGGCAACTTACTTTTTTTTTTTTTTTTAAAGGAGACCAATCGATGGAAGCCCCCATATTTCTGTAATGATAAGTTAACTGTAAGGAGCTGATGTGCTGAATCCAGTGATTATCTAAGGAGATCCATAACACTAAATTAGCCTAGCTCCACCCTTGTCATATATTAATGCTAACATTTATAAATATGCCCCAAAATGGTTTGTACTGTATTTAGGCCACTCCATTTTGTCATACAATTATCGCCAATAAGCCACAATCAGGTTTTGGAAGCCTGTTTACAACTGTCATGTCCTTTTACTGTAACTATGGCTGTTGGGTTGTCCAAAGACATCAGCGGGATTGTAGAACGATCAGTCATATCCAGCATCATTTAACGCAGAAGGCTAATTACATTGTGAGTGAAGGGCTTTACTGACCTACCCCCTGAACGGGGCCTACGTGGGCTTTATCAACTTAATAAAAGGCATGAGTACACTACCTTTAGCTTAAAGTGGTTGTAAACCTCCACATATACCCAGTGAAGGGACTAGCCTCAGGTGAAACACAGATGAAACAAATCCTCCTACATACGTTGTATTTGATTATCTGCAATATCTTCTTCTCTACATCCGTTCAAAGTCCAGAATATCGGCAACATGGGCACCCTGGCTAGAATACTGGAACACGCAGCGCTTTCAAGACTTCCTCTGAGACAATCCTTGAAAGGTGTATTAAGGGTCACAATACCTCTCACATTACTGGGGAAGGCAGTTGGTGGCGATCCCACCCCCTCCTCACATATTCCCTCTTCAGTGCCTCCCTCATGCCTTCACTTTTGTTGGAACCATGAACCTTTTCTGTATGTTTTATAGTACTATGTATGCCATCTATGAAAAAACTTTTGTGGAACAAAAAAAGTCCACAAATATATAAAGCTTTTCTGAGCTGTCAGAAAACGAGGTAGTGAGCTACAGTTATACTTTGCTGAGCTCAGTGATGGGAGCTCTAAGAGTTGATTGGAGGGAAGAACACCCCCCCTTCACACAACCCCTCCTCCAGCTCTATGCAGGAGGGATCCATTCTAGGATCTGTACACCCTTCCACCTGCTGTCAGACCCCCCCATGTGCCCCCTCCCCTCTTCTGCCAGCTGCTGAGGGCACACAAGGGTCTTTTTTAGGAAGGGGAGCAGGAGGGGCCAGTACATGTCATATTTATATATATTTATCAACCCCCTCCTTTCCTGAATGAACGCAGTGAAAGATTGGTACAAAGTGCTCTTGTGTCTACTGTAAACTGTATTTACTATTCTTCAGTTAGTGAATAAACAGGAGGCCTCAGAGAGCTTCCTATTTATTCATCTGTGCACCTGAGGCGGCAGAGAAAAGAACTGATGCTGTTACAGTCTGTTGTCAGTTACTTTAGCTGTCTCAGTTGTGAGACATCGCATCACATCATTCACTAAAGGTCCCCAACAGGGCAGTTCAAAAAAAATGTAAATAACTAAAAATCAAAAAAATGAAATCCTATAAAAAAGGACTTGTTCAAATGTGCTTTTCTTCCTGAAGAGCAGTTGGCATTTGGCTCACTTTTCAGAGAGTATTGGAAAGGCAGTGAGGAATGTATTACCGTCTCACTGTTTGCTTTAACCCCACATATGTGCACTAGTCTGCATGCTTTGCACAGGATTGTTGGGCACTTGCAGAGTAGCACTATTCAATTAAATGGGCCTTGATTGATGGGGGTATTATTTCTGCCATGGCTGCAAAGCATAGCATTACAGCCACTGCATTTTAGTGACAGTATCATTTGATAATATCGCGTGTGGGGGTTCTGTCAGGTAGGTAGGTCTAAGGCCCTGTAATTTCTAATAACAGCCCTGCAGGAGGCCATTACTACAAGGGTAACTTTCCTGATGGCTCCATGTCAACACAGCTGGGTATAAGCTCCACCCCCCATGCCTCCGGGACATAACTAACATAAATTTAAGCTCAGGACCTAGGTGTGCTGCTCTACCTGGCTGGTCTAAAGGACTGGCTGACCGTCCACGCGTGTGGATTAGATTGGTGACTCCTCTAAATGACCCATAATCCAGGGAGCCCCGCTGCTGGTCCTCAGGGTGGCTTTTATCATGGCTAACAGACTTGTCTGGGGTCCACTGGGTCCAAAAAAAGTGGGCAGCGGTGTTGGCAGAGTCTCCCCTATGCACGTGCACCCACGTTGTGCCGGTGCTTACGGTCAGACGACGGAGGTTGGGTGAGCTAAATTTGTAAAATGCTTTGTATCTAAATGAATGCTGCATTGCTGGGTATTGTTGTGCCTTGCTCCCTGCAGCCACTATGCATAGACTGAGCTCCTCCACACAGAGTACTCTGCATAACAGGTACACAAAGTAGTCAAGGGAGAGTATGGCCTCAATTAGAATTGCAGTATAATATGTCAATGTGCCATCATCCCGTTAGTTTGATTAGAAGGATGAAACCAGGTGAATAAAGGCAAAAGGCTGCTTGGGGCCAATTGACAGAGATTCACAGGTCAAAAAGTATTGGTTCGGATTTTCGAGGCACTAATAGGAAACCATAAAGATACTGTAAAAATTATTTATTCACATAAAACAGTATACATATAAAAACAATTAGGGACAAGCCCCACAAATCAGATCAAGTAATCTTTATGGTTTCCTATCAGTGCCTCAAAAATCCCAACCAATACTTTTTGACCTGTGAATCTCTGTCAATTGGCCCCAAGCAGCCTCTTGCCTTTATTCACCTGGTTTCATCCTTCTAATCAGGTACACAAAGTAATACTTTGTTCACACATGGCAATAACCTGTTGGTGGCTTCTCCTGTTTGCTTTACTATTGTGTCATTATGTCAACCCCCTCAAAAGACCAGTATTTCCAGAAAAGGTAGAGGAGTTACCTGTGGATGACTACCGGAGCCAGCTATTGCCTGTTGACATATCCTTTTAAATTTCTATGTGTTTTTCGTATAAAAAAAAAAGGGGGGGGGGGGAGAAGCATGTTTATGAATTCTACAATTCTCTTGGTTTGTGTACATTGCAGAATATTATTGTAATTCTGTTGCAAATTTCTACCTTTTTGTTGCTGTTCTGAACAAACTCTCATATTATGTCCTGATTAATGGCAGGGCAAGGTTTAGCTCATTAACCACCTGTAAAATCAGGACTCTAGATGGAGTCTCCCTCTAGCAGTGGTTAACTCCTTAGGGTTTGTTACTAAGCAAACTATTTTACTGCATTTAATTATTTTTATAGGGCTGGTTTGTTAAATGGCACGCAAAACCCTGTGGAAAGTTTATCTATTGGTAATTACCAGTCTCAGAGCAAAACAGCCCTCTTCAGGCTCTTCAATAAGGAACACATGGATGACCATGACTGTGAATTTTGCTTTGATTAAGCAACCAGAGATGAGGATGATGATACCTAACAGGTTGTCTTATTTATTAAACAAGTGGCCAATACACTCAATGGAGTTATTCCCACTTACCCTGTGAATGGGGTTAAATTCTCTGTCAAGGAGCAGTTGCATAGCATTACCAAGCAAACATCCCTCTCCAGACTCTATAAGAGGAATACACGAATGGGCATGACAGTATGTATCCCACTGGCTCAAGCAGTCAGGGATAAGGATGACACCTAATAGGATGTCACATTCAATAAACACATTGCCAAAACACTCTAAAGGAGTGGTTTCTGCTCACCCCACCCTTTGAAGCGGTTAAACTGCCTAGCCATACCAGGTGAAACAGACCATTTTCTGAATTTCCAGATGGACATGACTGCATAAATTCTGCTTTGTTCAAGCAACCAAGGATAAAGATGACACCTAACAGGTTTTTGGAATAATTAAGCCTGTGGTCAATACACTCTAAAGGAGTGTTTCCACTCACCCTGTGAAAGGGTTACCGAGCAGTCTCCAAGCCTTCCCAGGCAAACAATCTACTTCAGATTCTTTGAAAGAGAAGACAGATGAACATGACTGCAAGAATGTTGTCTTCTTCAAGCAACCTAGGATAAAGATGACAATGACCCCTAACCGATTGTCACATTAATTAAGCATGTGGTCAATAAACTCTCTAAGGAGTTGTTTCCACTCACTCTGTTAAGGGGGCATATATGGTGCCAATGAGTAGTCTCAGAATCTCCTCAGGCAAATAATCCTTATCGGCGTATTCTTAAGTTGAGGTGAATGAACATGTGCTTCCTACTTTTGTTCAGGCAGACTGCGATTAAGATTATGGTGACCAAGTTGTCACAATTAAGCATATGGTCAAGACACTCTAAAACAATGGCTGAATTCATCTCCTGCAAGAGCCATCTTTTCTGGCTATGTCCAGTCTTCTATTCAGGGCCTTCTTAAGCCAATTATTCCTCTTCAAGTCTCTTCTGAACAGGAAGATGAGGACGACCTTTGTCCAGATTGGTAAGGTTGGTGAAATACCTTTGAATAGAAATGAAGCTTTGGAAGTATTTTAGGTACCGTACCTCCAGAGGACAGCTTGACAATGCCCTTATGTTGGATGGATCAAGTGCTCGTTCTACAAGATTGGGAGTATATTGTCACAGCAAAATGTCAAAGTTATGCCCTTTTGAACTGACTGATGTCCAGGGGTTGTGTGTCCCTTGTGGGATTGGCCATATACATGACCTTACCATCAGATGTTGTGACCTTCAAGGACAAACGCTATCACTGCATTTTCTTGATCATAGAAGGTCAAGCCTACAATTTAATAGTGCTTAGTTAATAGTGCTCAGTGGTTTCCTGCCTCAAGATGAATTTCTGCCAAGTAAAAAAAAAAAAGGGGGGGGTGAATGGCAAATGTATGCTTGTGCCACATCCAGTATATATGAGAAAAGAAAAAGATTTCTTTATACGTGATGTATATACATGTAATCATTCACTTACGTATTATAAAGGATGATGAATATTTCATTGGATACGATTTTTTAAAAGAATTGAAAATATAAACCGCACACTGGGTTCAATCAATGAGGTTGCCAGTCAAACAAGAAATGGGTATCAGGATATACAATTAATGCAAGTTTGAGACAAACATTTATAAGGAACAGGTGTTCATTAGTGTTGCTCACGAATATTCGCATTGCGAATATTCGCTACGAATATTGCATATTCGAGTATTCGCGAATAACTCGAATATTGTGGCGAATATTCGCTATGGCGAATATTCGTATTTTTTCAAATTTATTTTTAAAACAGATCACATCCTAGTGATCTCCATCGACGTCTAAAAGCATTGCTGGTATGATTAGAGAGAGACCCTGGGCCGAGTAGCTGATGCGACTCTTTTATGTTGCCGAAAATTCGCATTGCGAATTGTCGGCAACATAAAAGAATCGCATCAGCTACTCGGCCCTTCTTTTGCATCAGAGCCAATCAGAATAACTCGAATATTCGGCAAAAGGAATATTGCGCGATTATCTTCTCCGCCCTTCTTTTGCATCAGAGCCAATCAGAATAACTTGAATATTCGGCATTCCTTTTGCCGAATATTCAAGTTATTCTGATTGGCTCTGATGCAAAAGAAGGGCGGAGAAGATAATCGTGCAATAGGAATATCGCGCGATTATCTTCTCCGCCCTTCTTTTGCCCCCTTATTCTCCTTTCTTTTAAGTAGAGTTAGTGTAGAGTTAGTGTTTAGTGCATATTAGTTTAGTAATACAGGAAATGATCTCCGTTTATGAGAATTTCGCAATCATTTTCGCATTAGCGAAATTTCGCAAAATTTTTTTTGGATAAAATATCACGAATATTCGATATTAGCGAATATTCGCGAATATTCTTCTATATCGAATATGGCGTATTCCGCTCAACACTAGTGTTCATCCCGGGATAAATTATTCCAAAGATCGAGAAGCCGGTGGATCAGCCAGAAGAGAAATACTGGTACTGGGATGGAGGTCCCTAAAAATATATAAGATAATAAATACAAATAATAGATTGTACCCAAATAGGGCTAAATGGTATATATTATATAGAAAGAGAAATAACAGTTTATATGTTAATAAAGGATAATGAAAGGTTATATATGTACCTGATTATATGAGATCCGCCAAAGACCTAATAATGTCCACTGTCAAACAGTACACTGTATTACTACAGGGATAGAAAAATATATGACATTACTACAGGGATTAATCTAGCCTTAAGTTTTAACCTCTAATTTTTTTAAGTATTTGTAGAACTATTTAAATTAATATTATATGAAAAAAGGAAGAGGGAGGGGGGGCTAGATCAAATATATACACTATATCATCATTGAATTATGTTAAGGAACAAAAAATATATATCAATATAATGATATTTTCTGTTTAGTATTTGTTCATATAGAGGATAACATAAACGAATAATAAATAACTAAATTCAAACTAGGGAGTATCCAAACATAGGGGTGATGGTTTAGTAAACGTAAAAGCTATATCTATAGAAATCCACTAAAGGATAGTGTTGCATAATATCATTAAAGCAGGTAATATAGACATGGACTTACTTGACAGGATCAACCTCACAGCTTGACAATCCAGCAAAGAATGCTGGTGTGAAGGTGTGGGTGCTCTGTATTTATAGCAAGACCCTCCCATCAGCTATCACAGTTAACTGCAAACAGCTGACTGCAAGAAACAAAGATAGTAGGGAACTCCTAATTATTCCCCTGAATCAGGTGGATGCAAGCATAAGGATGATGGTTTAGTAAACCTGTAGAAACCATATCTATAGAGGTCCACTAGGGGGTAGTATTGCATAAAATCATTAAAGCAGATAATATAGACATGGAACTTACACCATGACAATACAGCAAACAATGCTGCTATAAAGGTGTGGGTGCTCTGTATTTATATAAAGTCTCTCACATCAACTATCACAGTGAACTGCAGAATTCTGACTGCAAGAAACAAAGATAGTAGAGAAATCCTAATTAATCCCCTGGATCTAGTGAATATTAATATAATTGGTATTTTCTGTTATTTAATATTTGTTTGTATAAATGATAACATAGACCAATAAGTTTGAATAGCCAAGTCCAAACTAGGGAGTACCCAAGCATAAAGGTGATGGTTTAGTAAAAAACCCTATCTGTAAAGATCCACTAGAGGGTAGTGTTGCATAATATCATTGAGGCAGGTAATATGGACTTGAAACTTATTTAACAGATTTGACCTCACACCATAACAATCGAAAAAGGAATGGTGGTGTAGAGGTGTGGGTACTCTGTATTTATATCAAGTCCCTCGCATCAGCTATCGCAGATAGCTGACCGCGAGAAGCAAAGATATTAGGGAACTCCTAGTTAGTCCCCTGGATCTGGTGTGCGCGGCAAAGCCCCCACCGCACATGCACAAGGTCATCGCGTCAGGGCCGCGTCACGCACACCACATCCACTGATGCAATAAGCCTCAACTGCGAACTAGGCTTATCCGCTAGGAGTGACAAAATAGAGAGTGTGGGCGGGGATGAAATATCAACCCACAGAGTCTCTAGCGCCGCCCAGGTTCAAAAAACCGGCGGCTTTGTATGCCGGGGCAATTCCTTCGATCGACCACCGCAAACAATCTCGGAAAACCTGCATAAAGCAAAGGCAAGATAAGCTAAAAGGAATAGTAATACCCAAATATTACATAACAGTTTAATCAATAATAAGAATGTTCAATATAAAGTTGACTGGCATACCCCATAGATGTTAAATATGACCCAACTAGAAGATAGCAAAATTACATACAGTGCAGAAAATAAGTATTTGAACACCCTGCTATTTTGCAAGTTCTCCCACTTGGAAATCATGGAGGGGTCTGAAATTGTCATCGTAGGTGCATGTCCACTGTGAGAGACATAATCCAAAAAAAAATTCAAGAAATCACAATTTATGATTTTTTAACTATTTATTTGTATGATACAGCTGCAAAGAAGTATTTGAACACCTGTCTATCAGCTAGAATTCTGACCCTCAAAGACCTGTTAGTCTGCCTTTAAAATGTCCACCTCCACTCCATTTATTATCCTAAATTAGATGCACCTGTTTGAGGTCATTAGCTGCATAAAGACACCTGTCAACCCCATACAATCAGTAAGAATCCAACTACTAACATTGCCAAGACCAAAGAGCTGTCCAAAGACACTAGAGACAAAATTGTACACCTCCACAAGGCTGGAAAGGGCTACGGGGAAAATTCCAAGCAGCTTGGTGAAAAAAGGTCCACTGTTGGAGCAATCATTAGAAAATGGAAGAAGCTAAACATGACTGTCAATCTCCCTCGGACTAGGGCTCCATGCAAAATCTCACCTCGTGGGGTCTCAATGATCCTAAGAAAGGTGAGAAATCAGCCCAGGACTACACGGGAGGAGCTGGTCAATGACCTGAAAAGAGCTGGGACCACCGTTTCCAAGGTTACTGTTGGTAATACACTAAGACGTCATGGTTTGAAATCATGCATGGCAAGGAAGGTTCCCCTGCTTAAACCAGCACATGTCAAGGCCCGTCTTAAGTTTGCCAATGACCATTTGGATGATCCAGAGGAGTCATAGGAGAAAGTCATGTGGTCAGATGAGACCAAAATAGAACTCTTTGGTCATAATTCCACTAACCGTGTTTGGAGGAAGAAGAATGATGAGTACCATCCCAAGAACACCATCCCTACTGTGAAGCATGGGGGTGGTAGCATCATGCTTTGGGGGTGTTTTTCTGCACATGGGACAGGGCGACTGCACTGTATTAAGGAGAGGATGACCGGGGCCATGTATTGCGAGATTTTGGGCAACAACCTCCTTCACTCAGTTGGAGCTTTGAAGATGGGTCGAGGCTGGGTCTTCCAACATGACAATGACCCAAAGCACACAGCCAGGATAACCAAGGAGTGGCTCTGTAAGAAGCATATCAAGATTCTGGCGTGGCCTAACCAGTCTCCAGACCTAAACCCAATAGAGAATCTTTGGAGGGAGCTCAAACTCTGTGTTTCTCAGCGACAGCCCAGAAACCTGACTGATCTAGAGAAGATCTGTGTGGAGGAGTGGGCCAAAATCCCTCCTCCAGTGTGTGCAAACCTGGTGAAAAACTGCAAGAAACGTTTGACCTCTGTAATTGCAAACAAAAGCTACTGTACCAAATATTAACATTGATTTTCTCAGGTGTTCAAATACTTCTTTGCAGCTGTATCATACAAATAAATAGTTAAAAAAATCATACATTGTGATTTCTGGAATTTTTTTTTTTTGATTATGTCTCTCACAGTGGACATGCACCTACGATGACAATTTCAGACCCCTCCATGATTTCCAAGTGGGAGAACTTGCAAAATAGCAGGGTGTTCAAATACTTATTTTCTGCACTGTAAGCAGGTAATCATAAATTGTAAATTATATAAGATTTAGTGGTATTAAAAGGCAAACCAGCATATATTAATAATACACTTACATTTGTGGCTCACTTTTCTATGCCACCTGAGGAGAAGCCCTCCAGAAAAGGATTAAAGCAAATAGCCTAATTTAAGCCTGGAGGCAATGTAGCATTTAACTGGAAAATCCATCTCAGTTCAATCTGGAGGAGGGTCTTAGTCCAGTCACCCCCCTGAGGGTTGGGGTGTATCCTATCCAGGATCAAAAAATTGACACTGGGGAACACTCCACCATGTACAAATGTAACATGGCATCCCAGGGTAGGTCTGGATCACACAACCGCATGCTGTGGATGTGTCTATAGACCCTCCTCCAGAATTCCAGCTTGGTCTTCCCAAAAAAGAAGCAACCACAGCTACATTGCAACAGCAAGATGACTCCCAAGTTTCTGCAATTTGCAAAGTGTTTCGGATAAAATGTTTTCCATTTGGAAGGACAGGGTTCTTTTGTACAAGCATATATCTACAGTGGCTTTTCTGGAACCAAGGGACCCTAAGTCTGGATCTAGTATCAACATATGCCAATATTTTTCAATAATTTGTTTTACCTGATATTGTTGATTATATCTTGTGATAATTCTCAAAATGTTGTAATCTTTTGGTGGCTTTTTGTTGTAAAATAGATAATTTCTTGATCTCATTGTTACTTGGTTAAATGATCTTTTTAAAGAAGCATGTGAGTAGCCCCTAAGAAGGAGCCTATCACAACGTTTCCCAGCCTCTATTACAAAGGTTTTGTCGTCAGTACAGTTACGCTTTATCCTTAATTGACTCCATTCCTTATAGTCAATATTTAACGGTTGTGGGTGGAAGCTCGTAGCATGGAGTATTGTGTTACCAGCTGTAGGTTTTCTATATAGTTTAGTACACAATTTGCCTTCAATACCTTTGTAAATTTAAATTTAATGCCAAGTTAAAGGAGACCGAAAAACTCAAGAGTCAGTTTCCACGCTTACTCTCATGCCAGAGAGTTTAGCTTTTGCATTTCTGTCTGGGAGTGCAGTACAAACTGGGAAGCCAATGCATAAACCAAGAAGTCGGTAAAGAGTTCCATGTCAGGATGCTTTCTGTTATTTTGGGATTGTGCCACCCATACATGCCTTAGGGGCACTACGTGGCTCCTCTGTGGACATAGGTACGGCTTTGGTGATTGACACGTGCAAAGTATTTTAGGCCATATTTGGAGATCTTTCATCCTTGACATCTCAGATTGAGCCATAGAAATCACTTTGCTCCAGCTTCTCAGGTAAGCTCAGTTTAACTCTCGCTCCTGTTTGGGTTTCTGGACTAGTGGCCTAAACTTGTGGTTGAAGAAATGAAATCGTCTGCAATGTCATTCCCTTTTGACGACCTAGTGGCTGGTGGTGCAGTCAGACACCAACAAAGTAGTAGGGGAGCCCTACTTCAAGAGCAATGGGTTCAAGGCCAATGGTCTTTTTTTAAAGATCCAGGATGGTGTCCAACGTCCTGGAGTTGAGATCAGCCTCATCTGGGGTAAGCCTGTCCTGGTAAAGTTGGACAGCGCAACGACTGTGGCCTACATCTGGAAACAAGGCTCAGCCCTTCACTTCTGAAGGAGGTTTCTTTAATTCCAGAATGTGCCCAAGTCAATATTCTGCAGCTATCTGCGGTCTATGTGCCCGGTCAGAAGAATTTTGGGGCAAACTATTTATCCAGGACAAGTCTGGACGACAATGAATGGTCCAGACTACTGCGAGT
This sequence comes from Rana kukunoris, assembly GCA_029574335.1. Classification (NCBI taxonomy): domain Eukaryota; kingdom Metazoa; phylum Chordata; class Amphibia; order Anura; family Ranidae; genus Rana; species Rana kukunoris. Next base: position 107,963,796 of record CM056053.1, on the reverse strand, counting down.
CTTTCAAGAACTAACAGAGTTTGGTATTTTTTCTTCCAGAGGTAGACCTCCCATTCCTAGTCAACACAAAGTTGCTGAAGTTCCATTCCAGGGCCCAGAATCCGCAAGCAATCGGGGTGGAGGTGCTGACTGCAGAGTGGATCTCCAAGACAGCTTGTGCTTTTGTGCTACTCCCTCTGATTCTCAACTTCCAGCTGAGGCTGTGACGAAGGAAGGTGACAGTTCTGGTGATGATACCAGATTGGCCGAAGGGGCCTTGGTACCCTCTGCTCATCCTTATGAGTATCAAGGATTCACTCCCTCTGTCTGTAAGATCAAATCTTTTCCAAAGTCCCATTGATACAGCATCTGACAGGCTCAGGCTAATGGCCTGGGTCTGGAGAGGCAGAGGCTAATGGATTTTAAATGCTCTGTGAAGATTGTGAATACTCTTACAAAAACAAGAAAGGACAGCACTAACCATGCCTATAGTGGAATATGGCATACATTCATAGTATTATTGCTGATCAAGATTTTACGCTGACTCTTCAGAAGCCTGTTCCGATCAGGGGCGGACTGACCATTGAGGAACCTGGGCACTGCCCGAGGGCCCCATGCCACTAGGGGGCCCCATCAGGGTTGCCAGGCTCATTAAATTCAGGGACAGTATGTAAAAAATCTGTGTTTTTTTTACATCTGTCCCTGATATGTTCAAAACCTACATGCTTTTGATGTAAAAATCCCGAGATTTTAGCTGCCCCGCCTCTGTACTGTCACCTGGCTTGGTGGCCATCTGTAAGCCTGGGGGCCCCATAATCTTCTATTGCCCAGGGGCCCCATGAGTTGTCAGTCCGCCCCTGGTTCCGATATGCCTGCAGGCGTAGCTTGATGTAGGTATATGCGCATTTCAGCTATCTCTGCCTTCACAGGCATACAGTGGGCATCCAACGCTTAATTATACGTTTTTTTAAGATGCAATTTGGTTGAAACCTCAAATTATTTACAAAAAGAGATCTCCCATTGCTTTTGGACATTATTGCCTCAGATGCCTTTGATCAACCTGTGGTACCTCTCACTGAAAACTGCTTTAATGGTGGCAATTACATCAGCCAGAGGAGAGTCAGAATTGGTGGCCTTGGGGTTTAAAGAACCCATACTCGCGTACTTCCCAAACAGGGTAATAGTCATGGCAATGCTCAAATTTGTGCCTTTAGAGTCCAATACCACACAAGAGATTGTCCTCCTACATTCCCTTTGAGGAGTATTCAGGAAATTAGCCCATCAGATGTGGGCCAAGCTTTAAAATGATTAATCAAGGCGACTTCTGCCATCAAAAAGTCAGAGCATATGTTTTTTCTCATTCCAGGTGGAACACATAATGATGTTACAGCTTCCAGCAAGATTATTGCCTCTTGGTTGGTAAAGATCATCTCCCTCGCTTGCAAGTTGAAAGGGTTGGCTGTGCCAGGAGAATCATGGCACTCTTCACTAGAAGGGTCTCGACCTTGAGAGTGACAGCAGGCCAAATGTCTGAAACTATCTGCAAGGCTGCTACGTGGCCTAATGACAGTTGAGTTTGGCAGAGGCATCCTGGCTTCTGTTGTTTCAGTCAGAATTGCATTATCTCCCCTGTTTTGGCTAGTTAGTTCCCAGCTGTGCTGACATGGATCCATCAGGAAAATGTAAAGTTTCAGATTGAGTTCAAATACTTACTGTAATTTTGCTTTCCTGACGAGCTCCATGGCATCACAGATCCCACCCAGCTTGGTAGGACTAGTTACAGAATGCCAAGGCTGTAGGTGGGCTTAAATTTATATGTGTTAAGTCCTGGAGCCAGGGGGGGGGGGGGGGGAGCCTATACCCTATACCCTTTCCTTTTTTTTCCCTCCAGCTGGAGTTTAGCTTCAAAGTTTTCTTTAGTTATGGACGTTATGGATGTAAAAAGTTAGACTATAAAAAGCTGGCTTATCCTTCTAAAGTTTATAGAACAATTATATAGCTTTAAAAATAAACCCTAGTGACAAATTGAATATATTGATTTGTTCTTTCAAATATAACTATTGGACTGAACATTAGCATGAAAAAAATGTTATGAGCACATACAAGAAAAAAATGACTGAAGATGTAAATTAAGATAAAAAAAGATGTAAAAAAAGTTCAGTTGTGTGTTCTTGAAGTATCTTGAGTGGTTCCTCCCACACAAACTATTACAGGTATAAAAAAAGAAGCCGCACATTATGGTGCTTACAGGATGGATCATCTTCAGCAAACATAAAAATAAATAACTACATACTTAATGTGCTCTTAGTTCTGCTAGGAACACTCTACTCTTCATCATCTCTTTGAAAATTACAGTTTCACAGCTTTTTAATGTTATTTTTATCCCTAATAATTGTATACTCATACATAGGATGACTAATCAGGACGTGATAAAGTGGAGGGCTAAGAGGAGAAAGCCTTTCAAGCCACTCAGGACATCAGGCAAGCAATGGTTCGTTAAAGGCCACTCTGCCTCCTGCTCCAAGTCATTAAAGTGTATGCGTGGGCAAAAAGAAAAGACCAAAAACATATTCATTACATCTCTGCTATAAATACACATTTCACTATGTGTATGTGCTTCTAACTTACTGTTGGGCTGACAGCACAGTGGCCTTTGCAGTTGTGACATTTCAGCCAGCATGGTCAGCCTGTTGGACTACAGGAACTCCACTTATCCCCCATCCTTCTCTATCTTACTTCATATGCATGCATTGATTGCTTTCCAGTATAGTTGGGCCAAGGCTGTTCGCCCGGTTGCCAAACACTGAATTTATCGGGGAGTTCAACCATTTGTTCGGCCCCGCCGAATGACCACAATGCACTGCATCGCCGCACAGTGCATTGGAAGACCTGATTGGCTGAAGCAATGAAAGCTTTGCCCACTCAGGGCACAGAAAACTTTCAGAGCCATGAATGGAGAAAGTAATGATGACTCTATCCAATCATGGCTTATTGCTCTAAGTTCCGCCCCTACTATAAAAATATTCTCCCCATAGCGGCCACTAGTGTGATATTGGGGTGGCGAGGGATAGAACAGAGCTTTTTTCAATGCTGCTAGTGAGTTAGTGTACTATAGTGCTTTTATTGTCAGTGAAGAATATCAGTTTATTGTAAATCTAGTGATAGTTCAGTGTGAGTGTAGTGTGACCATTAATTTTTACTTTGTCAGTTTAATATGTCAGGGCAGGTTTCCCGCAGTATATATCAGTGCATTACTGCACATTTAATGCAGTATATATCTGTGCGATAATACACGTTTAACGCAGTATATATCAGTGCGTTACTGCATGTTTAACACAGTATATTTTAAGTGTGTTACTGCACAATTAATGCAGTATATATATCAGTACGTTACTGCACATTTATGGTAGTATATATCTGTGCAATACTGTATGTTTAAACGCAGTATAAAGTATTTTTTTTATTTATTTTTTGCATACATTTAATTTTTCTCATAATGTATCAGTAATTCATAGTTCTTACTGATTTAAAATAAAACAGATAAACCATTAACCACATATTTTTAACAGTAAATCCTTAACTACTTGCCGACCTGCCGCCGTCGTTTTACAGTGGCAGGTTGGCTCCCCTGCGCGAGAGCCCGTAGCTCTACGTCGGCTCTGTCGCAGGCCACTAGGGGCACGTGTGCGCCGCCGAGAGTCCCAAAAATGTGTCAAAAGTGTCCAAAGTGTCCGCCATAATGTCGCAGTACCGAAAAAAAAAACGCTGATCGCCGCCATTACTAGTAAAAAAAATATTTTTTATAAAAATGCCTTAAAAATACCCCCTATTTTGTAAACGCTATAACTTTTGCGCAAACCAATCAATAAACGCTTATTGCAATTTTTTTTAACGAAAAATATGTAGAAGAATACGTATCGGCCTAAACTGAGGAAAAAAAATGTTATTTTATATATTTTTGGGTGATATTTATTACAGCAAAAAGTAAAAAAATATTAATTTTTTTCAAAATTGTCGCTCTATTTTTGTTTATAGCGCAAAAAATAAAAACCGCAGAGGTTTACCACCAAAAGAAAGCTCTATTTGTGGGGAAAAAAAAAGGACGGCAATTTTGTTTGGGAGCCATGGCGCACAACCACGCAATTGTCAGTTAAAGCGACGCAGTGCCGAATTGCAAAAAGTGCTCTGGTCTTTGGGCAGCGATATGGTCCGGGGGTTAAGTGGTTAAAGATAACAATGTATATATGTGCTTTATAAAAAATAGTTTCCAGCAACATTTTTTATATAAAAACATGGAACAGGAGATGTGATTATACAGGTTAAAATGAAACGTTTAAGTAGTAAAAAAAAAGGGCATGTTCTGGTTAATTAGGAGTTAACTTCCTGTACACGCAATAAAAACGTTCCTCTGTCGGCTGCAGCCCTCTAAAGCCACGTACACACGGCCGGATTTCCCGACGGGAAAACTGCCCAAAAACCGCTGGACAAAAAAAGAGAACCTGCTCTTTTTTCCCCTGTTGGGATTCCCGGCTGACTTTTTCCCGGCTTTTTTCCTATGGGAAAAACTGCGAGTTTTCCCAACGGAAAAACCTCTCGTGTGTATGGGGGGAAAAGTTACCGAGCAGGTTCTCGGTTTTCCCCCCAGATTTTCCAACGGATCTCTTTTCCATCAGGAATCCCAGTCGTGTGTACGAGGCATCACTCACAAATCTGTCTGACAAGGACTGCAGGAGATAAGATAGCTACTGTTACTTGTTTGTTGTTGTTGTTTTGGCTTAAAATGTTACATTGTCTGCCAGAGTGATCATTCAGTGAGGAAGGTCTGACTAGCTAGCTCCCAGTCAAAGGGATCTCACAGGCTGTGCACAGTAGCTGAGCAGAAGGAGATTAGAAAAGATGCATGGTACAAGACACATCCTGTGTTTCTATGGACATTTGTAAGATGCCCTGGATATATTTATATATATATATATATATATATATATATATATACACACACACACATACATATACACACACACACACACACACACACACAGCTGTGCTCATAAGTTTACATACCCTGGCAGAATTTATGATTTCTTGGCCATTTTTCAGAAAATATGAATGATAAACACAAAACAAATTCTTTCACTCATGGTTAGTGTTTGGCTGAAGCCATTTATTATCAATCAACTGTGTTTACTCCTTTTAAATCATAATGGCAACAGAAACTACCAAAATGACCCTGATCAAAAGTTTACATACCCTGGTGATTTTGGCCTGATAACATGCACACAAGTTGACACAATGGGGTTTGAATGACTATTAAAGGCAACTATCCTCACCTGTGATTTGTTTGTTTGTAATTGGTGTGTGTATGTGTATAAAAGGTCAATGTGTTTCTGGACTCCTGACAGACCCTTAGATCTTTCATCCAGTGCTGCACTGACGTTTCTGGATTCTGAGTCATGGGGAAAACAAAAGAATCCACAAAGGATCTGCAGGAAAGGGTAGTTGAACTGTAATTGAGAAGTGTCCAAACTCTAATCAAGAAGTGGAAAATGAGGGGTTCTGTTAAAATCAAACCACTGTCCGGTAGACCAACTAAATTTTCAACCACAACTGCCAGGAAAATTGTTCAGGTTGCAAAGAAAAAACCAACAACTTCAGGTAAAATACAGGACTCTCTGAAAATGTGGTGTGGCTGTTTCAATATGCACAATAATTAGGCACTTGAAAAAAGATAGACTGCATGATTGAGTCGCCAGAAGAAAGCCATTACTACACAAATGCCACAAAGTATCCTGCTTACAGTACGCCAAACAGCACAGAGACAAGCCTCAAACCTTCTGGCACAAAGTTATTTGAAGTGATAAGACCAAAATTTTGCTTTTTGGCCACAACCATAAACCTTACATTTGGAGGGGAGTCAACAAGGCCTATGATGAAAGGTACAGAGGTGGATCACTGATGTTTTGGGGGATGTGCGAGCTACAAAGGCACAGGAAATTTGGTCAAAATTGTTGGCAAGATGAAGGCAGTATGTTATAAAAAATTACTTTCGGAATATTTGCATTCATCAGCCATTAAGTTGAGCATGGGACGTACTTGGACATTCCAACACAACAATGATCCAAAACAAAAGGCAAGTCGACCTGCTATTGGCTACAGCAGAATAAAGTGAAGGTTCTGGAGTGGCCATCTCAGTCTCCTGACTTCAATATCATTGAGCCACTCTGGGGAGATCTCAAATGTGCAGTTCATGCAAGACAGCCCAAGAATTTTTAGGACCTGGAGGCTTTTTGCCAAGAAAAATGGGCCGCTTTACCATCTGAGAAGAGCCTCATCCACAAATAATTAATATGTCATTGATGTTAAAGGGGGCAATACACAGTATTAACAACTCGGGTATGTAAACTTTTAATCAGAGTAATTTAGAGAATTTCTGTTGAGATTATGATTTAAAAAGAGTAAATACAGTTGATTGATAATAAATGTTTTCAGCAAAACACTAACCATGAGTGAAAGAAACGTTTTTGTGTTATCATTGAAAAATGGCTAATAAATCATAAATTCTGTCAGGGTATGTAAACTTATGAGCACAACTATATATATATATATAAATAATATTCCCAGCACTGCCTTATCCCTCTTGGGCTCTTCCATTCCTCAATGACGACATCACGGAGTTGGTGGATGTTAGAGACCTTGTGCTTCTTCACCTTCCCTTTGAGGATGCCTCACAGATACTCAATAGGGTTTAGGTCTGGAAACATGCCATCACCTTTACCCTAAGCTTAGTTAGCAAGGCAGTGGTCATCTTGAAGGTGTGTTTAGGGTTGCCATGTTGGAATATTGCCCTGCGGATCAGTCTCCGAGGGGGGGGGGGGGGATAATGCTATGCTTCAGTATGTCACAGTACATGTTGGCATTCATGGTCCTCTCAATGAACGGTAGCTCCCCAGTCCTGGCAGCACTCATGTAGCCCCAGACCATGACACTCCCACCACCATGCTAGTTTTAGTGTCGTTTTACTCATGTTATAGCAGTGCATTATGGCCGATAGCAGGGTGCTTTTAACCCTCGCTAGCGGCTGAAGGAAGGGTACTGTAAATGGCGCCCGTGTTGCAGCGCTGCCAATTCATTTCAAGGGGCAGGGGTGGTGGAGGAGCAGTGTATACAGCGCTGCCGCACCGCCCCAAAGATGCTGCTTGCAGGACTTTTTCCGCCCTGCAAGTGCACCGCCTTAGTGGTGTGAAAGCACTCAGGCTTTCACACTGGGGTGGCTTGAGAGGCGCTTTTCAGATGCTTTACATGCGTAATTTTTAGCATAAAAAAGCCTAAAAAGTGCCCCAGTGTGAAAAGGGTCTTATATGCAAGCTTTGACACTGCCTGGTATAAAAATAATGTTTTGGCTAGAATTCCACTTACATTTTTTTATTTCTTTTTTTTATACAGTTAATACAAGTATCAGAAACACAGCTTTTGAATAAAAATGTTCAATCATTTTCTGGTTTCCTCATAAGTCTGTAGAAACACTCTAATGACACATGTAGAGACTAGTCCCTTTCATAGTATCTCCCATACAATGCTGCTGTCACTAATCCCATCTCCATTGCCCCTTTGCTCATGTAACAGTTATTATCCCTCCAGCCCCAGTGGTCAGGTAACTGTAGGTTGACTCCCGATGTAACGATCATGGGAAATACATACTTGGTGCTGAAACTGCCCCAAAGGTGAAAGGTCAAGATAGTACTTGCATGAGTCACTTCCTGTCCACACATTGAGATATTTGGACCCCCACATTTCACCAAGGCACAAATCTGAAGGGAGTATTGACCATGAACAGTGTGCAGACCATCAAATACCCCCAAAGCATACAGCTCATTGGAGGTATTCTGTTTATGATAAGTCACATAGCAGCAGACCGCTTCAGCACACACGTGTACTGTCCCTTCATTTGTATTCAGTGGGACAAAAGTGAAGTTGTCATACATCATCTCTGAATGAAATGATGCATTTTCCCAAGCTGATCCTCCACAATGTCCTTTTCTGTCTTCTAAGTGACATGTCTCAGAACTAGTATAGAGGAAATTATCTTTTAATGTCTCACTCTTCACCCATGACACTTGTTCTTCATCCCCTGGGCACAGCTCTTCTGACTGGTCCACTGGAACTTTGGCGATTATAAGCTGACCATTTTCACTGTCCATGTCATAGTAGTATGAAGAGCGTATTGGACTGAATATTCCACTTCCAGTCATACCCAAAGTTGTGTGGTGGATGTTAGCAGCTAGAATATTAACATTGAACCCAGTGGCAAAGGCTCTCTGAATCTGAATGGAAGACAGAAGTGGCAATTGGTTCATCCAAGCTGTTGTGTACACTAGGTGTTTCACATGATGTTTTTCAATAAGAGTCACAACTGGTTCATAAAATAAGATATCAAAGCAAGTAAAAAGGCCAAACGTGGCAAAGGAGGTGTGAAATACGACATGTTGGACATGCGTAGGTGTGTCAAATCCATATTCAAAATACAAGTTTTGTTTAAAATAGCTGGCCACCAGTGTGCCATTGTCACTAAACACAACATTCGTGTTAAAGTGGTACCACCCATCAGTTGGACACTTGGGGTCCACATGCTCACAGGACACTTTAGTTCCTAAGTTTGCCACCACAAACATTCTTCCTTCCTGTGCCATGCAACTGAGCCGCTGGAAAACCTGGATGAGAGAGGACAACGTACATAAAAACAAGCAATGAAACTTAAATTTGATTATTGTGCTATACAATAATCTGGCTAATATTTTAACTAAAATCTAGATAAACTACATATGTTCTCCAATTAAATAAAATTATATTATACTTTAAAAAATCAACCTATTTGTAATTAACATACATACAGATTGCAGAAGACATCCCTGGTCAAAGGGTGTGTTGAGTCTGGCACTTGGTTAGATTTTTATGGAACATATTATTGCTCTGTGTAATACTGGTGCCAGAGATGTATAGAAATAGAAAATCCAACCATCTTACGTTTTGCAGGCGCAAGTGCGACTGTTTAGGGCAGGGATATGCAATTTGCCCATGAGGCATAGCAAGACTCTGACAGTCACAATCATGACACCCAGAGGCAGAGGCATGATGGGAATTGTAGTTTTGTTCAACTTTTGATGTAGCCCAAAGACTCTCATGTGTCCCTTGTTTGGCACCCGATGAGGAGGGAAAACATGGGGGACGTGGCAACCAACCAACCACCCTACCCTTACATACTTATGATCAGACTAAACTGCTTTATTGTTTTAAAGACTGGACTTTGCAAAACTTCCACTAATAATACACATCATCATCAAATGATCCAGCCAAAAATTGTTACACCTGGAAACTATGATCCACTGTCTAGGGCAACTTAAAACTGAACTGCTGTTTTACGTTCAGTCGAACACAGCTATACAAGCTCCTCTCCTGTACCAAAATAACTACTATGATCACACTGCACACAGTAGGCTTCTCACAGTGTGCACTGAAAGAATAGATAAAGCCTAATTTCCAGGCTGGAGAAAGTCCAGCATCATCTAACACTTTTCTCCTCAGCCTGACTGTCCTTGCCCCATCCCATTCAGGATATAGGTTCTTACCAGTTAATTAGGTGCTTAGGTAGCCTGTCCAGGTAGGTGTATGGAATGATCATTGCCAACAAAGTTACAGGCCATAAACACAACATCCAGCAGTACTAAACAAAGTAGACACTTCAATCAATGCTTGTGTATATTGCACAGAAATAATCGACATGTGTTAGGAATATGCATCCATTTGCTGTGCACTGGCCCAAATCAATAAGCATAATGACAAAATGATACCACATATTTAGACTAAAGTCTCTAATGGTCCAATGAGAAAAAAACATTAAATTATTTTGGCACTCGGCAAAACTACCACAGATTCATTCACCTAATACAAGAGCTTGTCTGTATCTCTTTTATCTGCACTTACTTAAACAAAACCAACAGCAGGGCTTTGACATCCAACTAATTCATTGAGCTTGTAAAGTACTTACTCCTTTTGATGTTGATAATGATATCAGCAAACATGTTGTCACTGAATCAAAGCTTCTGAAGTGTGTTTACAGCCTGTACAATCTCAGCCTTTATACTCTACTGCATACTTCATAATATCCCGCAGCTTCCTACAGTTTCTAAGGGGAAAATGGTGATAACATGCAAGGTTTAACCTAAAAAATTTAAATCATACAGATGCAAAGTTTTTTTTAGAAGATTAGACCCTCAAGTAAGAACTTTGAATTCCCTAACCATATTTGAAAAAACATGTATAAAGATATTAAAACCGGACCACTTACTGTCACAAATGTATAAAATAATATGTAATGAACAGAATAAAACAACCCTTTACTTTATTAAAGAATGGGAAAAAAAGAACTAGGATGCAGATTCCCCTATTACAATTAAAAAAAAATAATCACAATTACACATGCCACATCCACAAGCTCAGCCACTCAGGAAATGGCATATAAGTTCTTGGTAAGATGGTACCGCACCCCGGTGCGACTAGCTCTAATATATCCAACAAGAGATGAAGGGGGTGCGGGGAGAAGGGAATATACCTCCATATCCGGTGGTCATGTCCAGGGATAAGAATCTTTTGGGAGGAAGTGGCGCCATGGATGAGGAAAATGTCAGAGGAAACAATAGAGTTTGCACCGTTACAATTCCTGTTCCATGGAACCACAAGAGATATAAAAACGTATAAAAACAGCATTGTACCGCATTTATTAAATGCGGCCAAAAGATTAATACCAAGGTAGTGGAAACAAGCAACATGCCCCACCCTTCAAGAATGGAAAAGGGAAGTAGTTATAATAATGGGAGCATAAAATTGGATACATGACATCAGGCATAAACAGGAGAAATGTAAAAAAAAATCAGGGAAAATCATAACCAGGAAATAGATCAATAAAATCAAAAGCCTTAAAAAGCTCGAAAAAAAAAAAAAAACACAATTTAGAAGAAAATACTATAATTATAAATAAGAAGACACATATAAATATAACATTTTAAACACAACTTTTTTTTTTCTTTTCAATAAGGGAGGTAAGGGAGGTAAACCTGAATCACAGACAAATACATATAAGAAAGGCACAGAGGAACATAATAAATATCACAAGTATCTAGCACTAGGAAGACATATATATTATTACATTTTTTATAGTCACAAATTTTTCCTGCGTTCTCCTCTCCCCCCTCCCCCCTTTCCTTTTTTTTTTGGGAGGACCGGAAACCACCATATAGTAAAGGAAGGTAGTATCGAGCTGCCTTTTAAGTGTCAAGGCATGTTAAATGTTATATGTAAAGATTTTTTTTTAATAAAGTTTAATTATAAAAAAAAAATCATACAGAGGAAAACCCACACTGTGTCTAATTACCAAGCTAATGATGCACTAAGCCAGTGTTCTGTGAAAATGAATGCTGCTCTATAGGGTTCAATAGGTGCCTACAAAAAGGAGATGACAGTCTTAAATCCAAAAAGCAGATACCAACAGGGCCACAAGTTGCTGTCATGTGAATCTAACAGGTATTGCCCTAATATCCACCAAGATCCAACACTGGCAGTTTCCTGGTATCCTATATGGTGTGTTCTCCTCTCCATACCCCTTACTAGTCACGTAAAAAAAAACACGTTTACAAGTTAATAAAAACCTCTGTTGTGCTCTCAAGATATTTTAACCCAAGGGGGATTGAAACATGCCTGGCCGTACAACTGCTCTCTAAAATCTATAGTCAGCTTAAAGTGCTTGTTAACCCACTACTATTAAATCCTCTAATCCCCTCTGCAACATAATAAGTTCCCCTGTGCCTGTGTTACCGGTATGTAAAAAATATGCCCATCGGTACCTATATGAGAGTAGCTCCCAGTGCTCAGGTGCCTTCTCTTTCCTATCCTCTGCCCGGCTAAAAGTTCCAGCGGGTGGGGCCAAGTCAGCTGGGGAGGAGAGGAGAGGAGAGGAGAGGAGAGGAGAGGAGAGAGAGAGAGAGAGAGAGAGAGAGAGAGATCATGTGATCGCAGGAGCCACTCTCATATAGTTACCGATGGGCACTGGGACACTTATTATGTAACAGAGGGGATGGGCTTAAGACTCCACATTTCTGAGGCTACAATAATCCAAGCCAGGGGGCAACCAAGACAATCAATGGGGTTGATTTACTAAAACTTGAGAGTGCAAAATATAGTGCAGCTGTGCATGATAGCCAATCAGCTTCCTGGTATTTTGTCAACACCTAATTAAACTAGCTGAAGTTAGAATCTGATTGGCTATTATAAACAGCTGCACCAGATTTTGTACTTCCCAGTATTATTAGTTAGGGTCAGTTTTTCAGGCATACCTGATCGGACCCTCCAGTCTCCTCTATGTAGCGCATGGACACATGTCCACTAGACATGTGCACAGAAAAAAAAAATCGTTTTTTTTGTTCTGTTTCGTATCGTTCTGTTTTTTCGTTTTCGTTCGTTTTTCGTAAGACGCCCGTTTTCCTGTTTGTTCCCGTTCGTTTTTCGTATGACGTGATTTTTTCGTATTCCGATCGTTTCGTATTTTCGTTACCGTTTTATTTTCATACATGCGGGATGGTTCGTTATTCTGTTTAATTCATGTTCGTTACTTGTTAGACAATCATTTTCGTGAATTTTCATCAATGATTTGCATTCTGTATCTTGAAACCCTTTTCTTTTGCTATTTTTAGTCGTATGTTCATATGACATCTATAACAAAAGATTTGCATTCTGTATTTTAAATTCCTTTTTTCTGTTCGTATTTTGGATTCAAAATACAGCATGCCAATCTTTTGTTATAGATGTCATATGAACAATGAACATAGGACTGAAAACAAACAGAAAAAGGATTGAAACAAAATACAGAATGCAAATCTTTTGTTATAGATGTCATATGAACAATGAACATAGGATTGAAAACAAACAGAAAAAGGATTGAAACAAAATACAGCATGCACATCTTTTGTTATAGATGTCATATGAACAATGAACATAGGACTGAAAACAAACAGAAAAAGGATTGAAACAAAATACAGCATGCAAATCTTTTGTTATAGATGTCATATGAACAATGAACATAGGACTGAAAACAAACAGAAAAAGGATTGAAACAAAATACAGCATGCAAATCTTTTGTTATAGATGTCATATGAACAATGAACATAGGACTGAAAACAAACAGAAAAAGGATTCAAACAAAATACAGAATGTAAATCTTTTGTTATAGATGTCAATTTCGTTCTTTTGCCGTTTTCGTTTTGTCGTTTTTTTTCCTCGGATCATTCGTTCGTATTTGCGGTTGTTCGTTATGCGGCTCATTCGTAATCTCGTAGTTTTCGTATTTTGGTGCTTTAATTTTTTTCGTATGTACACATTATCCTGCGGGTACGAAAATGAACATTTTCGTACGAAAATAACATTCGTACGAACGGGAATGCACATATCTAATGTCCACTGGCACCTGCCGCCATCTGATCCTGTCCGCCAAAAACACACAGATGGTGGTCCTATTTTTCATCTGATTGGATCTGGTGGAAACAGACAGGCAGTCCATTTTCATCCGATTTCCCCATAGAAGTGAGCGGGACTGTGTGGCAAGGACCTGTCATCTGCCTGCTCAGCGCAGCGATCCCCCGCTGAGCAAGCAGATTCTATTATGCAGAGGTGCCTGTGTCAAAGGGGCCTGAATCAACTCCATTAAGTTACAAAAAAAACACATGGGCAGCGGAAATAGCATGGATGACCTTTTAACCGACACAACCTAGGACCACTTGGCTGTAGCTAAATGGAAAATATTTTTAAAAGAACAACATCATTAGCAGCTTAGTATTATTTTCACAAGTAGTTTAGACTTGTTCTTTTATAATGTCTCTACAATATCTTATTCAAACAGTGCTCTGCTTGTCTCCCACCCCCCTACATTTGGCACCTTTAGGGGGGGAGCGGGAACCTGGTTTTGACATGTACCCACTCCCACTTCTGGATGAGTTCGATGTGGAGTGGCAAACTCACAGAGCGCAGCGCGATTTGCGCATTCGCAGTAGGGGCTGTGAAGGTGCAAAGCTTCACTGTCGGTTTTCCTTGGTGGAGATGGTGAAGGGAAGCAACCAATAGCTGATTAAAAAATTGGCTCGGGTTAAGACACCACTGAAACACTGGACATGCAAGTATCCTAATATTAAAAGTCAGCAGCCAGGAGCGGAACTACCGCCATAGCAACTCACGAGGGTGCTACGGGGCCCGCAGCCAAGTGGGGCCCTGGGGCCGATTTGAGCTGTGCCTGCAGTGCTCTGCTCCCCTCTGTCCTCCTCCTTCTGCAGAGCTGGGTCTGTGTGTGTACGGCGGTTCTCTAACAATGTCCCGCCCCCCTAGACCGGCTTGTGTGATAGTCTTCTTGATGGAACACCGCCTTACACACACAGACGCACCTCCACGACATACAGCAGGAGATGGCCACTGTGTGTTCAATCCAGGAAATGGTGAGGCTGCAATCATGGGCACAGAGAGGCTCCAGAGGTGGGCACACAGTGGCTGTATTGGTGGGCACACAGAGGTTGCAATCTGTGAGCACAGAGGGGCTTTGTTGGTGGCACAGAGGCTGAAATTCGTAGCACAGAGGCTGAAATTTGTGGGCACAGAGGCCGCAATTTGTGGTCACAGAGGCTGCAGTTTGTGGGCACACAGAGGCTGCATTCACGGGCACAGAGAGGCTGCATTGATGGGCACAGAGAGGCTGCATTGATGGGCACAGTGAGGCTGCAATGATGGGCACAGTGAGGCTGCAATGATGGGCACAGCGAGGCTGCATTGGTGGACACAGTGAGGCTGCATTAGATGGGCACCATAAGGCTGCATTAGATGGGCACTGTAAGGCTGCATTGGTTGGCACAGTGAGGCTGCATTGGTGGGGAAAGCGAGGCTGCGTTGGTGGGCACAGTGAGGCTGCATTTAATGGTCACTGGTGAGGCTGCATTGATCTCTTGTATCATGTCTGCAGTCTCTGACTCTCTTTAGTATGATTTCCTCAGTCTCTAACCATCTCCTGTACCATGCCCGCAGCCTCTGACACCTACTGTATCATGTTTTCAGTCTCTACCTATCTCTTGTATCATGTCCTCAGTCTCTAACCATCTCTTGTACCATGTCTGCAACCTCTGACCATCTCTTGTCTTATATCATGTCTGTAGTCTCTGAGGGGAGTCTGGAGAGGAGTCAAGAGTGGGAGTGCCTCCGGGTTGGGGATCATGGGAGAAGTCAGACATGTGTGGACTGTGGTAAGGAGACTTTAGGATAAAACTAGAGCCACCAACCTTGAGTTGTCTAATTGAGCCCTGCATGATGTACCTGAGAGGAGGTCAGTAACAGCGCCGCCAGGCAAGTCTGAGGGGGGTCACTGATGTAAGGGGGGAGTGAATACAATAATATAAGGGGGGCACTGATATAAAGGTTTCCCCCTTATTTCAGTAACCCACCCCCCTTACCTTTGTGTACGCTTTCTGCAGAAGGGGGTCTCTGGAAACCAGAGCCCCTCTGACGTTCCCAGAGTTCCTACCAATTTTACCACTTTTAACTGGAATTTGCATATATAAAGCCCTACGTGCTTTCATATCTGTCTTCTATAAATATAATACACTCTTCCAATGTGCTTTAAAATGCATGGATTTCCTTTTCATGAACAAGCAAATAATGATGTTATGATGGTTATAAAATTGGGCTAGTATAATAATGCTATGGGGCTGGCATGACATTTTTTTCCAGGGCTGGTTTTTATTCCCAGTCCGGCCCTGGGGCTTGGTGAGGATGAGGAATGTAAGTTTACTGTTAAGTCTCCTGGGCCCCCGCAAGTCTGGCCATGTCCGACACACGCAGCCACA
This sequence comes from Rana kukunoris, assembly GCA_029574335.1. NCBI lineage: Eukaryota > Metazoa > Chordata > Amphibia > Anura > Ranidae > Rana > Rana kukunoris. The sequence goes on along the minus strand of CM056053.1, from coordinate 107,947,897 downwards.
TACAGCAGGAGCAGAGTGGGACGGGGCAGAACACTCGAGCGCGCCTGTGAAGAGACATCATTTTCATCACATGAGGAGGCTCTGGAGTCTGGACAGGAGGTAGGTAGGGAGTGGGGGGAGCAATGCCAGGTTTAAGGGTGCAGATGTTTCTAAGGCCGCGTACACACGATCAGTCAAAACTGATGAAAACGGACTGAAGGTCCGTTTCATCGGTCCAAACCGATCGTGTGTTGGCCCCTTCGGTCAGTTATCCTTCGGTCAAAAAAAAGAAAACTTGCTTTAACCACTTCGGGTCCGCGCTATTGACAAAATACGTCAACAGCGCGGACCTGAGGCGCCGGGGTCACGTCTTTGGACGTGATGTATTTGCAATTCCCCGCGCACGCCACTGGGTGGCGCGCGGCGGGGAAAAACAGTCGCGTCGCATCACCGAGGATTCGATGCGTGTACCCGGCGGCCGCGGTGTCCGTCAGGTACACGCGATCGGCGGTGACAGAGCAGGGACGTGGAGCTGTGTGTGTAAACACAGAGCTCCACGTCCTGTCAGGGAAAGAGGAGACCGATCTGTGTCTCTTGTACATAGAGACACAGCATCGGTCACCTCCCCCAGTCACCCCCCTCCCCCCACACAGTTAGAACACACCCAGGCAATACATTTAACCCCTTCCTCACCCCCTAGTGTTAACCCCTTCAATGCCAGTGACATTTATTCAGTAATTAGTGCATATTTATAGCACTGGTCGCTGTATAAATGTGAATGGCGCCAAAAATGTGTCAAAAGTGTCCGATGTGTCCGCCGTAATGTCACAGTCCCAATAAAAACCGCAGATCGCCGCCATTACTAGTAAAAAAAAAAACATTAAAAAAAAATCATAATTCTGTCCCCTATTTTGTAGGCGCTATAACTTTTGCGCAAAGCAGTCACTTATTGTGATTTTTTTTTTTTTTTACAAAAATACGGCCTTAACTGAGAAAAAAAAAAAAAAATTTAAAAAAAAATTGGGATATTTATTTATTAATATATATATATATATATTTTTAAATTGTCGCTCTTTTTTTAACGCAAAAAATAAAAACCGCAGGGGTGATCAAATACCACCAAAAGAAAGCTCTATTTGTGGGGGAAAAAAGGACGCCAATTTTGTTTGGGAGCTACGTCGCACGACCGCGCAATTGTCAGTTAAAACGACGCAGTGCCGGAAGCTGAAATTTCGCCTGGGCACGAAGGGGGTTTATGTGCCCAGTAAGCAAGTGGTTAAAATTTAACCGATGGACGCCTAACCGATAGGTCAAAAACGATCGTTAGAAACCGTGCATGCTCAGAATCAAGTCGACGCATGCTTGGAAGCATTGAACTTTGTTTTTTTCATCACGTCGTTGTGTTTTACGTCACCGCGTTCTGACACGATCGGTTCATGAAGGCACATCAGTCCATCAGTCAGCTTCATCGGTTAACCGATGAAAACGGTCCTTCGGACCATTCTCATCGGATAGACTGATCATGTGTACGCGGCCTAAGACCTTAAAAATAAACTTAATCAAGCTACCATTAGGGCCACTGTTCATCATTGCTGTCTTATTTCTCCCCTATTTGTCTTGTATTTACACATAAGTTTAACCACTTAAGCCCCGGACCAATATGCTGCTAAATGCCCAGAGGCGTTTTTACAATTCGGCACTGCATCGCTTTAACAGACAATTGCGCGGTCGTGCGATGTGGCTCTCAAACAAAATTTGCGTCCTTTTCTTCCCACAAATAGAGCTTTCTTTTGATGGTATTTGATTGCCTCTGCGATTTTTTTTTTTTGTGCTATAAACAAAAATATTGTACTTATACTTTTTGTTACAAGAAAAATCAAATAAACTACATTTTAGTCAAACATTTAGACCAAAATGTATTCAGCCACATGTCTTTAGTAAAAAAAAAAATCGCAATAAAAAAAATTAGCTACCTAGCGGCAACAGTGACACTAATACAGCGATCAGAAAAACGATCGCTTAGTGACGCTGGCAATAGGGGGTGAAAGGGTTAACTAGGGTGGTGATCAAGCGGTTAAACCTTTATTAGGGGGGGTACGGGGCTACCCTGGACCTAACACTAACTGCCTGTCACACTAACTGTCACACTGACACTAAATGCAGTGATCAGTAAATATATGATTACTGCAATCAGTGACATTGTGACAGGGGGCTGGGGGGGGTGATCGGAAGGGGTTAAGTGTGCCTATGTGTGTGGTGTCAGTGTAGTGTTGGTGCGACTTACTGTGATGTCTTCTCTCCTCTAGGCAGATTGAAAATACCGCCGAGAGGAGAGCTGACATCACTTCCTCTGCCTGTGTTTACATTATACAGGCAGAGGAAGTGACATGGCGGAGGCTCAGGGGATTGGCTGGGAGCGATCATGAGGGGGCGGACAAAAACAAACAGCCGCCCCCTCATCCCGGATGGCTCCCGGAGGTAAGCCGCCCACCGCACGCAGCGGGGGGGGTCCCGATCGGACCCCAGACCCGCAAGAAGGCAGGGACGTACATGTACGCCCATCTGCCTGTACATGCCATTCTGTGGACGTACATAGTCATGCGGCGCGGGCGTTAAGCGGTTAATCAACAGAACAGAAATTGGTTAGAAGGCATGGAGGTCAGCAATGTGTGTTTTTCAGGGGCTGCATACAGTATACTTTTTTGTTCGAAATTAATATAAGCTGTTTCCTGAGTCCTGTGCCACATGGGTGTGATAATCATTTTTTTTTGTGGGGGGGGGGCTGTTTGAAGGAGGGGGGCATACAACATTTTGCTATGGGGCCCTGTGATTTCTAGTTGCACCCCTTTTAGAAGCCAGGGGCTCCTATGTAAAAAAAAAATGATATTCAGATAGCGGACTGACTCAACCTGAACCTAATGGCCCATACACACGATCCGAATATCGGCCGATGGATCGTACGACTTTTTTCGCTTAATAATCGCAAGTAAAATAAAATAGGTTATTAAACTCACGAAAATTCTCGTACGACAGAAAAAAAAAGATCGAAAGTGATGTCACGTGTTGTAATGTATTTGTATTGTATGACGAAGGCTGTACTGACTAAACGAAAATCGTACGATCTGACATTGTATGAGGAAAATTTTCGCGCATGTCCAATCGAAAAATATCGGATGAACGGTCGTGATCGGCTCTCGAAAGTAGTGTACACACGATCCGAAAATCGTACGATCCATACACATGTGATCACGTGTGCCAGATCTTTTCCAGAGTACTGGCATTTTCATTTTTTATTTGCTTTTATTGTTTCGCCATTCATTAGCCTAATAAAGGCTTACCTTTTTCAAAACAAACTACACCATGTGGAGTTGTTTTTCTTTTTTTGGATACCTATAAGCGTTGCTCCATCTGAAAACTTGGAACCACTCTCCATCTTGGACCCTGTGATCCCTGGGAAAGATCCACAATCCTTCGAACCATTACTCCTCATAGAGCCGTCCATCCGAGGAGCTCTTACAAGCGCATCTGACACAGTGCTCCCGGCATATGTGTCCAACTTTTGTGGTAAGAGTACCCATCCTTTTTCATATATCTGTTTGGTTATCCTGTATGCCCATCCAAGTGGATCACGTATACCATCAGATTCTCCAGTAACACAGGAGCGGTGGATAGGAGTGTTCCATATGAAGACTTGCCTGTTTTGATTTAAAGGACTTGCTTTGTAATTTACATTTTACACTCCACCGTTTGCATTTATAGGGTTTCACCACCCTCTATATATTTTCCTGTTATTGTGTTTTTGGACTACACCATTACAATGTCACCCATTTGAATGGGACTGGTCTATATTGCTTCACGCAAATTTATGCTCACCAGCGCTGCACTTATTTTTCTTTAGTTATTCTAGGAGAGCTGGACAGGGCCATAGAAGGTCCTTAACCCATCAGCAGGACCGGTATCTGCTCCTTTGTGCAAGGAGGAACAGGATGAGCACTGCTAGAGCCCTACAAAATGACCTCCAGCAGGCCACTGGTGTGAATGTCTCTGAACAATCAGAAACAGACTTCATGATGGTGGCCTGAGAGCCGGATGTCCTATAGTGGGTCCTGTACTCACTACCCGGCACTGTGAGGCTCAATTGCCATTGAACGCCAGAATTGGCAGGTCCGGCACTGGCGTCCTGTGCTTGTCACCCTGAGCATATGTGACAGACGTGAAAGGGTCTGGAGAAGCCGCGGAGAACCGTTATGCTGCCTGCAACATCGTTCAGCATGACCGGTTTGGTGGTGGGTCAGTGATGGACTGGGGAGGCGTCTCCATGGAGGGACGCACAGACCTCTACTGGACCCATTGTATGGCCCTACACTGGTGCAGCGGGTCCTAGGTTCCTCCTAATGCATGACATACCATTGAATGGCCCCCAAGCTCGTCTGACCTACATCCAATAGAACACCCCTGGGACATTATGTTTCAGTCCATGCTATGCAGTCTGTTCAAGAACTCAGTGATGTCTTGGTCCAGATCTGGGAGGAAATACCCCAGGACTCCATCCATCATGTCATTAGGAGCATGCCCCAACATTGTCAGACATGCATACAAGCATGTGGGAGCCACACAAACTACTGAGTACCATTTTGAGCTGCTGCAATGGAATTTCAGCTAAATGTTCTACTCTGCTGCATAATTTTTTCACTTTGATTTCCGGGGTGTCTTTGAATTCTAGGAGAGCTGGACAGGGCCATAGAAGGTCCTTAACCCATCAGCAGGACCGGTATCTGCTCCTTTGTGCAAGGAGGAACAGGATGAGCACTGCTAGAGCCCTACAAAATGACCTCCAGCAGGCCACTGGTGTGAATGTCTCTGAACAATCAGAAACAGACTTCATGATGGTGGCCTGAGAGCCGGATGTCCTATAGTGGGTCCTGTACTCACTACCCGGCACTGTGAGGCTCAATTGCCATTGAACGCCAGAATTGGCAGGTCCGGCACTGGCGTCCTGTGCTTGTCACCCTGAGCATATGTGACAGACGTGAAAGGGTCTGGAGAAGCCGCGGAGAACCGTTATGCTGCCTGCAACATCGTTCAGCATGACCGGTTTGGTGGTGGGTCAGTGATGGACTGGGGAGGCGTCTCCATGGAGGGACGCACAGACCTCTACTGGCTAAACAATGGCACCCTGACTGCCATTAGGTATCAGGATAAAAACCTTGGACCCATTGTATGGCCCTACACTGGTGCAGCGGGTCCTAGGTTCCTCCTAATGCATGACATACCATTGAATGGCCCCCAAGCTCGCCTGACCTACATCCAATAGAACACCCCTGGGACATTATGTTTCAGTCCATGCTATGCAGTCTGTTCAAGAACTCAGTGATGTCTTGGTCCAGATCTGGGAGGAAATACCCCAGGACTCCATCCATCATGTCATTAGGAGCATGCCCCAACATTGTCAGACATGCATACAAGCATGTGGGAGCCACACAAACTACTGAGTACCATTTTGAGCTGCTGCAATGGAATTTCAGCTAAATGTTCTACTCTGCTGCATAATTTTTTCACTTTGATTTCCGGGGTGTCTTGGAATTCAGCCCTCTGCAGGTTGAGCAGGTAGGTTGTAGGTTGAGCATTTTAATTTCCATCAAATGATGTGGCATCCTTTCATTTCTAACACATTACCCAGTGCATATCAGTATAGATATCCAGCATGATATTTTTCCCTATTGGGATCTGATATGTTTTAGAAGTGTTAAGTATTAAAGTCCCATGTTACTGTGATTTATGCGGCACCATCTACTACAGTCACTACAAGCACCTATCTAATACCAAGGTCCAACACTAAGACCCCTTTCACACTGAGGAGTTTCTCAGGTGGTACAACGCTAAAAATATTGCTGCTATACCGCCTGAAAAACTCCTGCATTGCATACTCAATGTGAAAGCCGAGGGCTTTCACACTGAGGCAATGCGCTGGCGGGAGAGAAAAAAATCTCCTGCCAGCAGCATCTTTGGAGCGGTGAGAGGAGCCGCATGTATACCGCTCCTTCCCATTTAAAACAATGGGAAACCGCGACAATACCGTTCGCAATGCGCCTCTGCAGAGGCGCATTGCGGGCGGTATTAACCCTTTATCGGCCACTAGCGGGGGTTAATACTGCACTGTTAGCGGCAATTCCGGCTGTTTTACCGGTACTATGCCGCCACCGCGGCTCCCGCCCCAGTGTGAAAAGGGCCTAAAGGGAGTGTGGTCCTCATTCTTTTAGGATCTGAAAAATTATTACACCAAAAATCCGACCCACCCATCCTTTTATAAAAACTGGAGGAATAGGAATGCAGGTTAAGGACAAAAAAAAAGTTTTTCTAACTAGCAATACAAAAATGACAACCACTATGTGACTGGCAGATGTAGACTTTAATACACACTCCATTGTCAATGGCAAATATACAAGTGGAGCTCTGTTAGTGCACATGAGTTCTCCTATGCCATAAAGTAGACATTTTCTTGTTTCCTCGCACAAGAGGAGTTAATGTCATCTAATTACCTCCGTATCCTGGAACTTGTCTGGCTCCACGCATGGATTCCACGGTAGTAAATGGGAAGGAGGGAGGAAATCCAGGTACGGGTAAATGGACTTTCTGCTGTAATTAAAGCCGTGGATGCCATCTTCAGGAAAGACAATGATCTGGACGCCCTGGAATCACAAACAGGAAACATTAATAACCAGAACAGGAAGAGCTGTATAATATGGATGCAGCATGGAAAGTTCAGAAATACTCAGACAACCTTGTTTTACTATGGAAGTGTGAAAATAGTTTAACTGGGATTTTTTATTTATTTTTTATAAAAAAGGAAATATAAAGGTTTAAAATGGTACAGACCTAAATTATTAGAGATGCAAGATTTCAGGATAACTTTGAAACCTTCAGGCAGATAAAACCAGAAGGATAAATCTAAGCTATCCTGAAAACTTGCATCTTTAATAACTTTCAGAAAACTGTTGAGAAAACAAACATTCCCCTCTGGGTGATCTATGTACATTACAGTGTAGTGCCTAAATGGACTACCAGTACTAAAAAGGTATATTGCACAGTAAATCCTTGTATCAGAAATGCAAATCATGCGAATATGTGTTAAAACATGTGTACAAAGCACCTCCAGGTTGCCATATTGCAATTTACAGAAAAGTACAGCACTGCAGACTGAAAAGGAAAAGTAATTTTGAATAACATTCAGTTACTATATGACTTGTGAGAACTTAAATAAACAAGTGATTTGAACAAAAAACACTCATTCACCACTGTGCCAAAGAAAAAGTATGCAAAACAAGTCTTGAAAAATATAATGAAAAGTAAGCCACTACTTATGATATAAACAACGATAAACCTAATTACTAAAAACAAAACGTGAACAGCAGCGCTAAAAAGAAAAACAATTATAAAATGGTAAAAAATAACTAAAACCTTCAACACGTGTTAAACAAGTGTTAACCTCTTAAGGCCAACACAGTAAATCAAAGAAAAAAAGGTGTAGAAGATAAAAAAAAAAAAAGGGGTATTAAAATTGTAACATTGGGGGTTATTAACTCTTGTGGTAGATGCATTTTCTTGTAGTGAGTCCACACCAAACAGGCATATATCGTTAGGGCGTGGTAGCCCATGTTTATTGAATGAGAAAAACAAAATAAAAGTCCACTCAGGGGGGCGTGGCCTGGACATGGCTGAGTAGGGCTGCTTGTTCTCAGAGCTTCCGGTCTTGGCCCCTATAACCCGGCAGATTTACCACGAAACCGGCATGAAAGCAGCCGGAAAACGCAGAACAAGAGCAGCAACACGAGGCACCCCCGCAGGGAGGACCACAGGCTAAATCCAGCAATATTTTCGCCAACTGCAGGGAATCTCCCCAGGCGCCATAGTAGCGGCACCACGAGGCACCACACAGAAGGCCTGCATCTGGAGAGGCCGGCTCTTCTCCCCCGAGACCCTCCACTATGCCCGACCCTTCCCAGGACCAGTGACGGGACTTGCAGATGGACAAGATGGAGGCACCCCAGCTACCAGAACCCGCTACGATAGACCAAGACATACGGGCGCTCTTACAGGCCCTTCCCACAAGGATGGACATCGAGGCATTAGTCTTCCGTTTGGAGGAAACTCACCGGAGAGATATCCAAGAGGTGAGAGGGGAGGTGTCCACGCTAACGGACAGAGTATTGTCTGAGGAGGCTTCGGTGTCCACTCTGGAGGGCCGAGTGACTGCGCTGGAGCGCTCCCTGGACCAGCACCGAGAGACCACCATTGCATTACAGCTCCACCTAGTGGACATCAAGGACGGGAGCCGCAGGAATAACCTGCGGCTCTGAGGAATCCCGGATGATGTCACAGCGGAGAACCTCGGGGACCTGGTGAGGGGGCTGTTCCGGACGGTGCTGGAGGATCCAGACGCAGAAGTTGAGCTGGACAGGGTCCACAGAATCACGGGACCGAGAGCAGCGTATCCAGATGGACCGAGAGATGTCCTATGCAGGCTGCACCCCTTCCTTCAGAAAGAGGCTGTGGTCCGACGGGCCTGGGACCATAAGGATGTGTCACTGAAGGGAGCGCGAGTGAGGATTCTCCTGGACCTCTCCGGGGCCACCCTGCGACGAAGAGCCATGCTGAGACCGATCCTTGACCTGGCCAGACAGAAAGGCTTCACCTATAGCTGGGGGTACCCACTGGCAGTAACGTTCCGCAAGGAGAGCGCGGCATTTGCTCTGCGGACATCCACGGACCTCCCAGCCCTGTTTCGTTTCTTGGAGGTCGAGCCGTTTCCAATCCAGGACAAGCTGATGATACTCCCGAGACTGCCGGGCAGATCGGGTGCCACGTCACTCCGGAAACCCCCGTCGCTGCGTCACCAGAAGGGCTGGAGGAGGAATAGGTCAGCGTCTGGAGGGGAGCCGCATGAGTAGAGGTATTCTTATTGCCCCCTGACTGTGCTCACTGGCCCCCCTGATTCACAACACCTCCCCCTTTATTTGACACCGGCACCCTGGCTGTGGCAATGCCCGGTTTGGCCTTATGGGGGTGGGGGTCCGGTGGACGAAAAACTAGTGGTTCATTCCCTTTGGCCCACATTGACCGCTGCTGCTATTCAGGGATCTGGATAGATCACCAGGAAGACGCTTTGGTTGGACCTCCTCTCTATCCCATATGTTTTTGTTTGCCGGCAGCACGAAACGGAATCGGAGAGGGGTAAAATGTCAGTCCATAACTGGGCACCTAGTCAGGAGATAGAGGGTTTCCTCCGCACTATACAAAGCCACACTGTTATGTTACCTGGAAATGTAGAATGTTCTGATTGTTTGCTGTTTTTGCACGCATACACATGTATTGTATTGGTTAAGATATACAGTGCGGAAAATAAGTATTTGAACACCCTGCTATTTTGCAAGTTCTCCCACTTGGAAATCATGGAGGGGTCTGAAATTGTCATCGTAGGTGCATGTCCACTGTGAGAGACATAATCAAAAAAAAAAATTCCAGAAATCACAATTTATGAATTTTTAACTATTTATTTGTATGATACAGCTGCAAAGAAGTATTTGAACACCTGTCTATCAGCTAGAATTCTGACCCTCAAAGACCTGTTAGTCTGCCTTTAAAATGTCCACCTCCACTCCATTTATTATCCTAAATTAGATACACCTGTTTGAGGTCATTAGCCGCATAAAGACACCTGTCCACCCCATACAATCAGTAAGAATCCAACTACTAACATGGCCAAGACCAAAGAGCTGTCCAAAGACACTAGAGACAACATTGTACACCTCCACAAGGCTGGAAAGGGCTACGGGGAAATTGCCAAGCAGCTTGGTGAAAAAAGGTCCACTGTTGGAGCAATCATTAGAAAATGGAAGAAGCTAAACATGACTGTCAATCTCCCTCGGACTGGGGCTCCATGCAAAATCTCACCTCGTGGGGTCTCAATGATCCTAAGAAAGGTGAGAAATCAGCCCAGGACTACACGGGAGGAGCTGGTCAATGACCTGAAAAGAGCTGGGACCACCGTTTCCAAGGTTACTGTTGGTAATACACTAAGACGTCAAGGTTTGAAATCATGCATGGCACGAAAGGTTCCCCTGCTTAAACCAGCACATGTCAAGGCCCTTCTTAAGTTTGCCAATGACCATTTGGATGATCCAGAGGAGTCATGGGAGAAAGTCATGTGGTCAGATGAGACCAAAATAGAACTTTTTGGTCATAATTCCACTAACCGTGTTTGGAGGAAGAAGAATGATGAGTACCATCCCAAGAACACCATCCCTACTGTGAAGCATGGGGGTGGTAGCATCATGCTTTGGGGGTGTTTTCTTTCTCGTACATCACGGGACACAGAGCGGCATATTCATTACTATGTGGGGTTATATGGAGTACCTTCAGGTGTGGACACTGGCAATCTTCAAACAGGAAGTCCCCTCCCTATATAACCCCCTCCCCTAGAGGGAGTCCCTCAGTTTTTTCGCCAGTGTCTTAGGTGTTGGTCACGGAATAGCTTTGCTCCACATCCTTGGGATTAAGGGCGGGCTAACCGGATCTGTCCAAGGAGCCTCAGTGCCAAAGTGGACAGTACCCGGGCCCCAAGCCGTGGGGTTTTGCCTATAATGCTCCTCTTTGGAGGGCTGGACCCTGGGCCCAGGACTTGGAGTTTGAAAAAACCATAAGTTCCTGTTTGCCAGGGTGCTATATAGGTCCAGGACAGTGGGTACCTTCATAGGACCCCAGGGCCTGAAGGTCTACTACGCTACCCACGGAGATGGGAGAAGATTGGATCAGTTTGCTGGTCAAACATCCTGCAGCATGGAGCAGGTAAGGGGGAGCCTGCGGGACTTGGTTCGACAGCAGGCTCCCCGGGGTAACCTAAAAGGGGGGATAGCCTAAGTATGCTCTGCATGGGCAACCGTGATCACTATGTCTAAGAGAGACAGGATGACACCCTTTCTCCCCCCATCACTAGGCCCCCCTGTCTAAATATGTGTTGCTAGCTAACCTGCTGTTTCTTCCTAGGGCTAGTAAGGATCCCTAGGGGCCTTGAGAGAGTCCTACCTGGCCGGGGGTTTGAATCTGCCGCCTTTTTCTGCGTGCCTGGATCTCCAGCAGCGCGGCTCCTCCATGTTCCTCCTGTATCCGGCATACGCGCGCGCGCGTGCGCGCGCACGTCTTATTGACGTTTTCCGCGCCGTCCAGACAGGAGGGCGGGGGGGGGGGCGGGCCTGCGGCGTCATACAGGGGCGCGCCTTTGTGCTGTTATAGACAGCAGGCCTTGTCAGGGCTCAGTCTGAGGCTGATTTTTTCAAGGAGAGGACGCAGAGCGGCAGAACAGTGACTCCCGGTGGCGGAAGAGGGGTAGTACATGTGGACTTTGTTCCAATGCATTTATTGTTAAGCCAAATCCCCCCTTATTTTGCAGCAGGTTGGAGGCTGGCAAACTTAAATTAGGGTCATTGTATGTTGTCAAATATATAATATATAATATATAATTATTTAAAAAAAAAAAAAAAAAAAAAAAAGACCAACATACGGGCCCATCAGTTTTTGGGGACACTAGTGATCTATTCTCCCCTAAACTCTGAAATTTGTACTCCTGGCCACTACAGTCTGTTGTGTGGGCGGAGTCCCTCGATGTTGTATTATGGCTTCCAAGGGTTCGGGGTCAAAGGGGACAAAAAAGACCAAAAAACAAAAGGGGTCCCTTTCTGATTCTGATATGCCGATACTTTCCCCGCAGCTTATTAATTTAAGAAGCGCCTTGGATGAGCCATTAGGGGGATCTGGTGCGGAGGCTGGCCCAGATCAGCCCAGCCCTGTGTTTGTCACAGAGGAGATGCTAGCCGTATCCCTAGGGGGGCTAGAAGAGAGAATAGCGGCATTGATCGCCAGAGCTATTCCTGGTAAGAAACGGGTTAGATCCCCATCACCAGGGGGTGTATCCTCAGATGCTGAGATTCTCTCTCCGGAGGAATTAGAATCACAGGAGGATCAACTGGACCTGAACCAAGAGGGTTCAGGGATGGAGGGGTCTACCTCGGAGGAACCATTTTCAGACTCCCAGACAGAGAGACTGTGGGTACAGTCTTTGACGGACATGGTCCGCTCGGCATTTAGTTTGCCATTGCCAGAACTTCAGGTTCCTCCGGTATCCTCTCTGGGCTCTTTGAAAGCCCCGTTAAGCAACGCAGTTTTTCCGGTCCATCCTCTCTTGGAGGAATTGATCTTTCGGGATTGGGTACGGCCGGACAGGGTTTTTCTGCCACCGAAAAGATTTGCGGTCATTTATCCCTTGGAGGAAAAATTCTCCAAGAAGTGGAGGCTCCCAGTAGTGGATGCAGCCATCTCATGTGTGAATAAATCACTAACTTGCCCGGTGGAAAACATACATATGTTTAAAACCGGTTGATAAAAGATTAGAGACACTTTTAAAAGCATCCTTTGCTACGGCAGGAGCAGTGGTGCAGCCAGCGGTAGCTGCAATTGGAGTTTGTCAGGCATTAAAAGACCAGACAAAAGAGATGTTAAAGGACATGCCTACCCAACAAGCAGAAGAGTTTGCTGACATTCCCAGAGCTCTGTGTTTCGCGGTAGATGCTATAAAAGATTCCATCCAGCAGGCTTCTCGTTTATCACTATGTTTGGTATACATGAGAAGGCTCTTATGGTTGAAGAACTGGGCGGCAGAACCCCCATGCAAAAAGCTTCTGGCAGGATTTCCCTTCCATGGAGGACGACTCTTCGGAGAAGATCTGGATAAATATATTCAGACTATTTCAAATGGCAAGAGTACCCTTTTACCGGTCAAAAAGACATTCCGGGCTCCTACATTTAAAAGGCAGCTTTTTCCTGTCTCGGGGCCCTCTAATTCCAGGCAGTATCGACGGCCGCCTGCACGATCCAACGTTAGCAGTAGATCGCAGGGACAGACCCCTGGGGGTAAGAAGCCGTGGTATCGCAAGCCGTCAAGGACAGCCCCTAAGTCTGCCTTATGAAGGGGCGCCCCCACTCTCACGGGTGGGGGGGAAGGCTTCGTCTCTTCTCAGAAGTTTGGGAAGCCAAGATCCCCGACAATTGGGCCCGGGCATCTGTAACCACAGGTTACAGATTGGAGTTTCTAAGATATCCTCCACCTCATTTTCAAGAATCAAGGCTACCAAGGGATCCAGCAAGGAAGGCCTCAATGCTGGCAGCTTTGGATCACCTGCTTTGCCAGGATGTAATTATAGAAGTGCCAGCCCAAGAGCAAGGCCTAGGTTTCTATTCCAATCTCTTTGTCATACCAAAGCCCAACGGCGATGTCAGGCCAATCTTGGACCTAAAGAGGTTAAACGCTTATCTAAGGGTGCGGTCCTTCCGGATGGAATCCATCCGGCCAGCAGCCGCCGCGCTTCAGAAAGACGAGTTTCTGGCCTCCATAGACATAAAAGATGCTTACCTTCATGTACCAATCTTTCAGTCGCATCAAAGGTTTTTACGCTTCGCGGTGGGGGCAGCGACACTTCCAATTCAGGGCGCTCCCTTTCGGGCTGGCCACGGCCCCCCGGGTATTCACGAAGATCCTAGCCCCAGTTCTGGCCAATTTAAGGATCCAAGGAGTCACAGTCCTAGCATACTTGGACGAACTTGTAATCATAGAGCACTCACGGACGGGTCTGCAAAAGGAGCATTCCAGCCTACAAGGCAGTTGGAATACCTCGGCATGAGGTTAGACACAGAACATCAAAAGGTGTTCCTGCCCCTTGTAAAGATCAAGGCGATCAAGGGGTTTGGTTCAGTTGGTTATAAACAAGAAAAGGCCAACTATTCGCCTGTGTATGCGATTACTAGGCAAGCTAGTGGCCACATTCGAGGCAGTACCATACGCTCAGATCCACACTCGCGTCCTACAGGCAGCCATTCTAGCAGCCTGGGGCAAGAGGGCACATGCCTTAGAGTCCCCTTTGACGCTATCATCAAGGGTCCGACAGAGCCTGGCCTGGTGGTTGAACCCTCAGAATCTTCTAAAGGGAAGATCCTTCAGCCCTGTTGTCTGGAAGGTAGTTACCACAGACGCCAGCCTGGCAGGCTGGGGGGCGGTCTTCGAAGGGTTCTCCCGCCAGGGAACTTGGGTGAAAGCAGAGAGGCAGCTCCCCATCAATATCTTGGAAATCAGAGCTGCTCGCCTAGCCCTGTTGGCGGGGACCTCCAGATTAAAGGGGTTCCCGGTGAGAATCCAGTCAGACAATGCCACGGCGGTGGCATACATAAACCACCAAGGGGGAACCAGGAGCCAGGCCGCTCAAAGGGAAGTGAACTTGATTTTTCAATGGGCAGAGGTTCATGTACCCTGCATTTCAGCGATATTCATTCCCGGAGTGGACAACCTGCAGGCAGACTTCTTAAGTCGCCAGAGTCTGTTGCCAGGGGAATGGTCTCTGCATCCCCAGGTCTTTCAGACAATCTGCCAGAGGTGGGGAATGCCGGACGTAGATATAATGGCATCCAGGTTCAACAAGAAACTAGACAGGTTCGTGTCTCGAGCGAGGGATCCTATGGCCTGCGGAACCGATGCGTTGGTTTGCCCTTGGCATCAATTCAAACTTCTATATGCATTCCCTCCACTACAGTTACTCCCGCGCCTGTTGCGCAAGATCAGAGTGGAGAACAAGCCAGTCATTCTAGTAGCTCCGGCTTGGCCCCGGAGGACTTGGTACTCACTAGTCCTGAAAATGGCAGTGGGAGACCCTTGGACTCTTCCTCTACAACCAGACCTACTCTCACAAGGCCCGATCCTCCACCCTACATTACAGCGTCTAAGTTTGACGGCCTGGAGGCTGAATCCCTGATTCTCAGGGGTAGGGGTCTGTCTAGGCAGGTAATCCCTACCCTGATTAGGGCTAGAAAGCCGGTCTCCAGGGTGATTTATTACAGGGTGTGGAGGAACTACATAGGCTGGTGTGAATCCAAAAGATGGAATTCCCGCAAATATACTATTGATAGGGTGTTAAGTTTTCTCCAGCTAGGAGTGGATAAAGGCCTGGCACTAAGCACAATCAAGGGACAGATCTCAGCTCTGTCAGTGTGGTTTCAGAGGCCGCTGGCCACCCACTCGCTGGTAAAGACCTTCTTACAGGGGGTCTTGCGTATTAATCCTCCGGTCAAGTCACCAATTTGTCCTTAGGACTTAAATCTTGTCCTGTCCACTCTACAGAAACAGCCTTTTGAGCCATTGGCTGAGATTCCTTTACTCTTACTGACAAGAAAGTTGGTTTTCTTGGTCGCCATAGTTTCGGCCAGGAGAGTGTCAGAATTAGCAGCCTTATCGTGTAAGGAACCATATCTCGTTCTGCATAAGGACAGGGCAGTCCTCCGGCCCCATCCTTCCTTTCTACCAAAGGTTATATCCAAATTTCACTTAAACCAGGATTTGGTACTTCCATCCTTCTTTCCAAAACCTACATCTAGAAAGGAAGGGTTGCTGCATACCTTGGATATTGTCCGGGCCATGAAGGCCTATCTTAAAGCTACAGAAAAGATCCGGAAAACAGATGTGTTATTCGTTCTACCAGATGGCCCCAAGAAGGGGCAGGCAGCTGCAAAATCCACCATCTCGAGATGGATTAGACAATTGATCATTCAAGCCTACGGGTTGAAGAGGTTGCCTCCTCCGTTGTCGGTAAAGGCCCATTCTACCAGGGCCATGGGCGCCTCTTGGGCAGCACACCATCAGATCTCTATGGCTCAGATATGCAAGGCAGCAACGTGGTCATCAGTCCACACGTTTACAAGGTTTTATCAACTAGACGTGAGAAGAAATGCGGATTCTGCCTTTGGACAGGCAGTATTACAGGCTGCAGTTTGAAATCCTCGGGATCAGAAGCACCCTTGGTTATATAAAAAAAAAAAAAAAAAAAAAAAAAAAAAAAGTTTTTTCTTGACTAAGTTGGAATTATTATCATGATTTGAGTTTATCTCTAAATTGAATCCTTCTTTGGAAGATGTCTCCCTCCCCTCATTAAAGCATTGCTTTCGGACATCCCACATAGTAATGAATATGCCGCTCTGTGTCCCGTGATGTACGAGAAAGAAAAAGGGATTTTTAAATACAGCTTACCTGTAAAATCCTTTTCTTGGAGTACATCACGGGACACAGAGCTCCCACCCCTCTTTTGGGTGACCATTTTGGGAGGCATACTGCTTGCTACAAAACTGAGGGACTCCCTCTAGGGGAGGGGGTTATATAGGGAGGGGACTTCCTGTTTGAAGATTGCCAGTGTCCACACCTGAAGGTACTCCATATAACCCCACATAGTAATGAATATGCCGCTCTGTGTCCCGTGATGTACTCCAAGAAAAGGATTTTACAGGTAAGCTGTATTTAAAAATCCCTTTTTTCTGCACATGGGACAGGGCGACTGCACTGTATTAAGGAGAGGATGACCGGGGCCATGTATTGCGAGATTTTGGGCAACAACCTCCTTCCCTCAGTTAGAGCTTTGAAGATGGGTCGAGGCTGGGTCTTCCAACATGACAATGACCCGAAGCACACAGCCAGGATAACCAAGGAGTGGCTCTGTAAGAAGCATATCAAGGTTCTGGCGTGGCCTAGCCAGTCTCCAGACCTAAACCCAATAGAGAATCTTTGGAGGGAGCTCAAACTCCGTGTTTCTCAGCGACAGCCCAGAAACCTGACTGATCTAGAGAAGATCTGTGTGGAGGAGTGGGCCAAAATCCCTCCTCCAGTGTGTGCAAACCTAGTGAAAAACTACAAGAAACGTTTGACCTCTGTAATTGCAAACAAAGGCTACTGTACCAAATATTAACATTGATTTTCTCAGGTGTTCAAATACTTATTTGCAGCTGTATCATACAAATAAATCATACATTGTGATTTCTGGAATTTTTTTTTTTTGATTATGTCTTTCACAGTGGACATGCACCTACGATGACAATTTCAGACCCCTCCATGATTTCCAAGTGGGAGAACTTGCAAAATAGCAGGGTGTTCAAATACTTATTTTCCGCACTGTATGTTCCACGTTATTTGAGATAACCAGTTTTTAGCTAATTGCATGTATATATTCTTTTGATTTTGATTTAGCTACCAGTATTTAAGCGTGGATCCGATTTTCCCCTGAAATCCCCATATCGCGAAACATGTAGGGAACATATGACTTCCATGCTGCTATTCTACATTGGTGCTGCAACCACTATCTTTATAATCAATTCAATTCTTTTAAAAAGCTATTAATGTTTATATGTGTTTAATAAAAATATTTTGTATTTTCATAAAATAAACTTGCCATTCTTTCTCATCATTATCATCATAACCCTTTTTGCACCGTAATTTATCCCAGCCTCCTTTTCATTTTCATTTCCAATATTTACTTTATGGGATTAGGTGCCTTATCTGTATGGTGTTTCCATTAGTGCATGGACAAACTATTTTCTATACGTTATGTTTGTTTGCTCGCCCGTAGGCTTTGTTTACCCACTTACCCACATAGGTCTGCGCTTCGTACCCAGGGTTTCTCTGGGGAGCGTTATAGCAGAGTTTTCTTGCTACTTTAGTTTCTCTACTAGGGCAGCACACTCTAGCGCTAGCCTCCTGACTGTTTTTATTTTTTCCACCCCCCCAACGCCCCTCCCCCCCTGCTTTCTATATTTTGCACTGCCTTTTTATTTTTATTCTTTTACGTACCTCTCCCACTCCTAAGTATCGAGAGCATGGACGTGTTAAATATAGTCTCCTTAAATGCGAAGGGGCTGAACGTGCCAGAAAAAAGGAGGATGCTGCTTCATGACATGCGGCGCACCGTGGTCGCTCACGGATGTCATCCACGACAAGGAGGGACAATACTTCTTCCTGAGGGGACGGGTTGGAGACGTGAGGGTCACTCTTGCGAACCTCTATGCTCCTAACGCCCATCAAGACACGTTCTTGAAACGACGCCTTGAACACCTTCTACAATACAGTGAGGGCCAGCTGGTAGTAGGAGGAGCCTTGAACATCCCCCTCCTGACACCTCCTCGTGTACGTCCTCGACTTCGAGAGACAAACTAATTGGCACGTCCCTCCACAATGCACAGCTAGTGGATGCCTGGCGTCTCTTTCACCCAGGAGAAAGAGACTCATTTTTTTTCCAGACCGCACCAGACATATTCCAGGATCGACTACTTCTTGATTCCCCATAGACAACTGCATGCCGTTAGAGACTGCGCTATCGGGTCTATCACTTGGTCGGACCATGCTCCAATTTCTATGCAATACACCATCTCGGACGATCTTAAAACACACAGACCCCCATGGAGACTAAACGAGTTTACTGCATAACGCTGAAGCGTTAGCTGACGTTAGGGCGGAAATCGGCCACTACTTCTCGACCAATAACACCCCAGATGGAGACGTAGGGTTGGTGTGGGAGGCCCATAAGGCTGTGACTTAAGCGACAAAGATCGGCCCAACTGTCTTCCCTACTATACAAATTGCAGACCCTGGAGACCAAACACAAACAGACCCCGACGCAAGAAATAGGAACAGAGGTAGACAACACGCGGAGGCAAATTGCGGATCTATTGCACTACAAGGCCACGGCGGCAATACAGATTTGTAGGAGGAAAGTGTATGAGTCGGGGGACAAGTGCGGGAGGTTGCTGGCGCAGTCTCTAAGGGCCCAAACACTAGCCTCCTATATCTCTCGTATTATTTCCCACTCAGGACGGACGGCGTCTCTCCCCCAACAAATCACACAGGAATTTGGAAGTTTCTATGAATCCCTTTACAACCTGAACACGACACGACCTTCTCCTGACCCGACGCCAGATTACATCTCATCTTTCCACATGCCGACCCTATCCGCTGAAGCTAAAGAACTAATAGAAGTACCCATCACTCTGCCGGAACTCCAACTGGCATTAAAAGCCACTAAACCGGGGAAAGCGCCAGGCCCGGACGGCCTTACCATTCCCTACTATTGGACCCTTCTCCCTACACTCAGCGAACACTTAGTCACACTGTTTAAACGCCCTTAGTTCGGGATAGAAATTGCACAAGACCACGTTGCAAGCACAAATAACAGTCATACCAAAAGAGGGAAAGGACCTGTCCCAGTACGGCAGCTACTGCCCTATCTTCCTATTGAACACTGACCTGAAGCTGTTCACTAAAATCATAACTGCCAGATTGCAACAACACCTACCCCAACTAATACATCTGGATCAGGTGGGTTTCGTGCCATTCAGGGAAGCCAGAGACAACACCATCAAGGTGTTGAATCTACTACACATAGCCAGATTTAAGAAAATGCCATGCGTCTTTATCGGGACGGACGCCGAATAAGGCGTTCTACCGAGTGAGGTGGGAGTTTATGTTCAAAACACTGGAACATATAGGCATCAGGGAGAAAATGTTTAATTGGATTTCAGCGGTATATACTGACCCAACTGCCAAAGTTCGGGCCAACGGGGTGACATCTGATGCATTTCGGGTCACTAATGGAACCAGACAGAGCTGCCCACTGTCGCCTTTGTTGTTTGTTCTATCCCTGGAACCCTTTCTGTGTCATGTTAGAGCAAACCCAGGTATCACCGGTATCTCCTCCAACAAAACACAATACAAGGTCTCTGCGTACGCAGACAATCTAATGTTCTTCCTGGCGAACCCAGCTATCTCCCTCCCCAATTTCATGCGAGAGTTGGAGATTTATGGGAAACTCTCTAACTTAAAAATTAATTTCTGTAAATCGGAGGCCATGGGTCTGGGAATCCTGAGTCAACAACTCACGACGCTCAAAGCTAACTTCCACCTAAAATGGACGGACACTGCATTGAAATATCTGGGCACGCTCATCCCTTTGAGAGCTTCCCTCTTAAAGAGCGTCCAGACACTATGAGAAAACTGCTAGTGCAGTTTTCTCTGTTTTTAAATTTACGCTCTGCAGCTCTGCAATCTGGCTATATGCAGACCGTGTGTCCATTTCAACACTATCTTCATAGTGACAGAGCCACGCTCTGCCACAAAGTCCACAAAAAGTCACACAAATTAGTGCAAAAGATGCCAAAGTGCATGGAAGCGGTCCTCCAAAGAGTAATGAAATCTTAACACAACACCATGAGTGTAGCAAGCACCTCTTCCCGTCAGTAGTATGGCCATAGTGTTTTCTGCCCCCCTTTACAAACCCTCACCAGTGCCGGGACAAGGTAATTTGGTGCCCAGGGTGAACATGGCAAACTGCGCCCCCCCCCCCTTTCCGCACACACACACACACAATATTTTCGGGCCAGCAGCACAGCATTGGAGCTCATTGTGGCAGTCAACAATTGCTTAACCTGCTATCCTCTAGCCTGCAGAGGCTGTATTAGGGCTAGAGGATAGCAGGTTATGCACTTCCTAATGGCTCAGTCCCTAGGATCAGTAAAGGATAATTGCCTACAGGCCCTCTTACCAGACCCAGCGAAATTTCCGCAGTAGTGTAGCATGTCTGTACCCTGGTAGTGGCTCAGCATGGCTCTCTCTGGTGGTGCTGGTTAGCAGCGTGGCTCTCTCTGGTGGTGCTGGTTAGCAGCGTGGCTCTCTCTGGTGGTGCTGGTTAGCAGTGTGGCTCTCTCTGATGGTGCTGGTTAGCAGCACCCCTCCTCGCACTGCTCCCATCCCACCTCCGGCCAGCCTCTCAATGTGTGACGCTGGGTAGGGAATACCAAGCGCCTGCAAGGGGGGTATCTCCACTGACAGGGGAGTCAATAAGTGAAGCGCTGGTCTGTTCTAGGTTTGTGCAGGAGCGCACTCGACACATCATTGAAGGTGTAGGTATTAGCGGCTGGTGTGTCCAGACAGTTTTAGAAGCGCACAGCAAGCACTACACATGCGCCCCCCTTCCTCCAGGAAATAGTAGCGCCCAGGGCACCTGCCCGTTCTGACCCCCCCCCCTTGTACCGGCCCTGTCCTTCACCATTTAGTCTCCTCTGCCCCCTCCTATAGCAGTTCCCTGTGCCCCCCCCCCAAAGCAGTGCCCTCTGTCACATCACCTCATCAACCCCCAAACTGTAGCATCCTCTTCCCCTCTTCCCCCAGAGGGCGCAGTGTCCTGTGCCCTCTGCCCCCCTTCACATCACTTCTCCCTTTAGTGCCCTCTGCGTCACAATTACCATGGGTGTGCCCTTTAATGAATTGGTAATATAAATATGTGTCTATACTATATAAAGTGTGTATTTATTAATAAATATATTTTAAAAGTGCATAAAATAAAAATAACTGACCCAAAACCATGAATACACTAGATCATTGTATTAAAAATGCTATAAAATCTGTACTTGTTTTATTTGTGTTCCTGCTGAGTTTTCTTTTGCGTGGCAATTTATTTACTGGATGGGGACCATGCCCTGTTTTTACTGGTGACAAACATTTAACATTTCAGTTTGGTTTATAGAATGGAGTGCAATATGGCAACATCAGCGTTCCAATAAAAACAGAAAATCCATCAATGTTATCAGCCAAGTATAAAGAAAGCATTTCTTCATTAGATGTTCACATTTTCCGAAGCCAAACCAATTAATACAAAAATTCTGATACTTTTTCCAAACCAAAAGGGTAAATATTGTTTATTTTTTAGGCTTAAAGCCTTACTAAAGGAATTTTTTTTATTGCTTTAAAATATAGTCTTTACACATATGTCAACGAAAAACGTCATGAATATTGTTTAAAATATTGCTGTACCTGTTTAAACGGACATTCATTCTTCCTTCCATCTGTCCTGGCTTTTCTTTCCCCTGACTTCCTGGTTTTGCGGTGCGCGTTCTTGTTGTAAACGTCACAGCCTAATGGGAACTACACTTCCCATTAGGCTTAGCGGTTCGCGCATGTGCAGAAGCGATTTTTTTATTTCCCAAGTGCGGATGAGAACGAGCAAAGTTCTCATGCACACTTTAGCAGCTCTCCGCCCAAACCACCCCCAGTATACACCCCTTCACGCCCCTCTGCCTATATACATCAGGTTCTCCTCTCTCCTCCCAGTGCTAGGGTTGCCAGCTGTACTGTTTTCTCCCAGACAGTCCGGTTTTTGAATGATCTGTACAGGTTTACATTTTCTCCTGACCCGGACACATCATTCACACCGGACTGCTCAGGGAAAGGGTATGACATGTCTGCAAAATCATCAGATACACCGCGTCTCCCGTCCATGCAGAAGCCTGTCTCTCTCACTCACACACACGGCACATTGAAGCTGTCCCCTCCCCTCCCCCTTCTCCTTCAGCTCTGTACAAGAGGAGGGGAGGAGGAACACACGCTGATTTCAGGTCAGGGTAAACTTTTCTATGCATTGTAGCTGGACAGGGAGAAGGGGGAGAGAGTGGCTGGGACTGATAAGGGGGAAACTAAAAGTATGTACACTTGGTGGAATGATTGGGGGGCTTAGGAGGATGTGTAAATACCCCCCCATGGTATGAGAAAGGACATATGCCAGAAGTCTGTGTGGGATTCATTTGAAACCTGTTAGCCCCTTCTTCCCTTTCCAGAACTAGCCCCCCTCTGCCCCCAGCACCCTTCCAACAACCCCCCCCCTTCCAGCACTAGCCCCCCTCTGCCCCCAGCACCCTTCCAACAACCCCCCCTTTCCAGCACTAGCCCCCCTCTGCCCCCAGCACATTTCCAACAACCCCCCTCCCCCTTCCAGCACTATCCCCTCTGCCCCCAGCACATTTCCAACAACCCCCCCCCCTTCCATACATCCATCCATTCATCAAATCATTTTCGCTCTTATCAGTCTGACCTACATCCATCCATCCATCCATTCATCAAATCCCTTTCACACGTATAAAACTGTCCTATATCCATCCATCCATTCATCAAATCCCTTTCACACGTATAAAACTGTCCTATATCCATCCATTCATCAAATCCCTTTCACACGTATAAAACTGTCCTATATCCAATCATCCATTCATCAAATCCCTTTCACACGTATAAAACTGTCCTATATCCATTCATCCATTCATCAAATCCCTTTCACACGTATAAAACTGTCCTATATCCATTCATCCATTCATCAAATCACTTTCGCTCTTATCAGGCTGTCCTATATCCATCCATTCATCAAATCCCTCTCTCAGCTCAGTCTGACCTACATCCACACGTGCAAAAGTAATTTAATGAACGGATAGATGGACGTAGGTCAGACTGAGGTGAGAGAGAGATTTGATGAATGAATGGATGTAGATCAGACTGATAAAAGCGAAAGAGATTTGGTGAATGGATGGATGGATATGAGACAGTCTGATGCGTGCGAAAGGGATTTGATGAATGGATGGATGGATGGATAGAGGAGACTGATACGTGTAAAAGGGATTTGATGAATGGATGGATAAATGTAGGACAAACTGATAACAGCTAAAATGATTTGATGAATGGACCGATGGATAGAGGAGAGTTTGATACGTGTGAAAGGGATTTGGTGAATGGATAGATGGATGTAGGTCTGAATGATAAGAGCGAAAGGGACTGGATGAATGGATGGATATTAGGACAGTCTGATACGTGTGAAAGGATTTGATGAACGGATCTGACTGTCCTATATCCATCCATCCATTCATAAATTCACTTTCACTGTTATCAGTCTGACCTACATCCATACATCAAATGCCTTTCGCACGTATCAAAGACTCCTCTATCTATCCATCTATTCATCAAATCCCTTTCGCTCTTATCAGTCTGACCTACATCAATCCATCCATTCATCAAATTTCTCTCTCACTTCAGTCTGACCTTCATCGATCCATTCATCAAATCCCTTTCGCATGTATCAGAATGTCCTACATCCATCCATCCATTCATTAAATCCCTCTCTCAGCTCAGTCTGATCTACATCCACACCTGCGAAAGTGATTTGATGAACGGATTGATGGACATAGGTCAGACTGATAAAAGGGAAAGGGATTTGATGAATGGATGTAGGTCAGACTGATAAAAGGGAAAGGGATTTGATGAATGGATGGATGGATGTAGGTCAGACTGATAAGAGCCAAAGGTATTAGATGAATGGATGGATGGATATAGGACAGTCTGATGCGTGAGAAAGGAATTTGATGAATGGATGGATGGATGTAGGTCAGACTGATAACAGTGAAAGTGATTTGTTGAATGGACGGATGGATATAGGACAGTCTGATACGTGCGAAAGTGATTTGATGAACGGATCAGACTGTCCAATATCCATCCATCTATTCATCAAATCCCTTTCGCTCTTATCACTCTGACCTACATCAATCTATCCATTCATCAAATCCCTTTCGCATGTATCAGAATGTCCTATATCCATCCATCCATTCATCAAATCCCTCTCTCAGCTCAGTTTGACCTACATCCACACGTGCGATAGTGATTTGATGAACGGATGGATGGATATAGGACAGTCTTATGCGTGCGAAAGAGATTTGATGAATGGATTGATGGATAGAGGACAGTTTAATACATGTGAAAGGGATTTGATGAATGGTTGGATGAATGTAGGACAAAATCATAACAGCCAAAGTGATTTGATGAATGGATGGATAAATAGAGGAGAGTTTAATACGCGCTAAAGGGATTTGATGGATGGATGGATGGAGGTCACAATGATTATAGCTAAAGGGAATGTAGGTCAGACTGATACGAGCTAAATAGATTTGATGAATGGATGGATGGATATAGGACATTCTGATACGTGCGAACGGGATTTGATGAACGGATCAGACTGTCCTATATCCATCCATCCATTCATCAATTCACTTTCACTGTTATCAGTCTGACCTACATCCATTCCTCAAATCCCTTTTGCATGTATCAAATTGTCCTCTATCCATCCATCCATTCATCAAATCAATTTTGCACGTTTGGATGTAGGTCAGACTGAGCTGAGAGAGGGATGGGATGAACGGATGGATGGATGGATCTAGGTCACACTGAGCTGAGAGAGGGATGGGATGAACGGATGGATGGATGGATCTAGGTCACACTGAGCTGAGAGAGGGATGGGATGAACGGATGGATGGATGGATGTAGGTCACGCTGAGAGAGGGATGGGATGAACGGATGGATGGATCTAGGTCACACTGAGCTGAGAGAGGGATGGGATGAACGGATGGATGGATGGATCTAGGTCACGCTGAGAGAGGGATGGGATGAACGGATGGATGGATGGATTTAGGTCAGACTGAGCTGAGAGAGGGATGGGATGAACGGATGGATGGATGGATCTAGGTCACGCTGAGAGAGGGATGGGATGAACGGATGGATGGATGGATTTAGGTCAGACTGAGCTGAGAGAGGGATGGGATGAACGGATGGATGGATGGATCTAGGTCTTATTGAGGTGAGAGAGGGATGGGATGGGATTAGGAGGCACATACATTATTGCATAGGGAGAAAAACCAGCAACATAAATTTAAATATAAGTTTTATATTGCAATGATATTGTATATGATGATGAAACAGAGTGAAAGATTTTAGCTTTTCTTTTGGCTTTTCTGCAACGTTTGTCCTCCTTCAGCTGCTGCTTGGAAACTCAGTGTCTTTAGTGAAGTTTTCGTCTTAGCCAAGGGGGCGGGATCCAGACAGGGCAGAGCTTGCCTGAAACCAAACTTTCAGATAGTGAGGAGGTGCTGGGGTGTTAGACACACCCACGATATCACAGCTCCTTGCAGTCTACACAGACGTACACAGCGTTCTCACGCAGACCTGTAGTCTAACAAGAGGGAGCGAGCACGTTACTGACCACACGGAGAGGTTATCACTCTGTGAACATTTTCTTATCTACACAACCAGGAAGTGGGGAGAAATGACAAGACAGAACTCTAATTCAGAGGAAAACCGAACAAGCAGGAAATGAAAACAGCACTGCAATAAGGTAAAGGGAGGTATATAGCTGATAAAAATTTTTCCTTTAGTGACCCTTTAATGACATTTTAAAACCGACTTTTAAAAGCTACCGTCTTGCCGCTTTTACATGCCGCGTTTAGCCGCGTTTGCATTTAGAAGCATTTTTTTGCAAATTGTCAAAAAAGACTGTAAACGAAACATAGCTAAACGCGATTTACCACGTTTACATACTATTACAGGCATTTAGCGTTTCAAATGCCTTTGAACATCCCTCCTGAATGCATTTTTTGCTTTCCAAAAAATGCTTCTAAACTCAACTACCTAGAAATTACTATAAATGACCCTGTGTACATGTACTGATAAGATAACAGAGGAGAATTCAGGGGCAGCTGAACGAAATGCCCAACTGATCCTAAACTTCTACCAGCAGCAGTGTACATAAAGCCTTAAAGGGGTTGTAAAGGAAAAAAAAAATCCCCTAAATAGCTTAATTTACCTTAGTGCAGTCCTCCTTCACTTACCTCATCCTTCAATTTTGCTTTTAAATGTCCTTATTTCTTCTGAGAAATCCTCACTTCCTGTTCTTCTGTCTGTAACTACACACAGTAATGCAAGGCTTTCTCCCTGGTGTGGAGAAAGCCTCTTGAGGGCGGAGGGGGCGAGCAGGCAAGTCAGGACACTCTCTACTTTGCAGATAGATAAAGGAGCTGTGTGTTAGTGGATGTCCTGACACTCCTGCACGCCCCCTCCCCCTTAAGAGGCTTTCTGCACACCAGGAAGAAAGCCTCGCATTGCGGTGATGAGTTACAGACAGAAGAAGAACAGGAAGTGAGGATTTCTCAGAAGAAATAAGGACATTTAAAAGCAAAATTGAAGAATGAGGTAAGTGAAGGAGGACTGCACTAAGGCAAAGGAAGCTATTTAGGGAGAAAAAAAATCCTTTACAACCCCTTTAAACTTTCACATTTAGTGCTGAACATTCTTTATTTATACATAGTGTTAAACGTGATCATTACAAATTTAAATATGCCCCTCTATATGCCTCTGTTATTGTAGGAACATGATTAGCATCCTATGCCTGAGAGTTTTGGTACATGGGCATTTATTTGTGCCAAGCTTTCTTTTCGAGCCATTTAAGTCAATGGGAATGCAAAATCAACATAAACCACCAAAGAGGCAGTCAGCCCTATGTACAAGCCCCTCTATTAGAGGCTGGCATAGCCCACTATGTTCGTTGTTTTAAAAAAACGAGCATTCTAAATACCGATTTTGAGTTGTCTTTAGGCCAGTCGCGTGACTCGTTTCCCGCTTTATAGCTATGTGACAGCACCTCTGCTGGAGGAGACGAGCCGCCACGTGATCTCCCCGGCTGACGTCAGAGGGAGATCACAACCTTTGCTGCAGAAGCTATCCATCGGAGCTGTAAAGCGGCCGCAAGTCATGTGCTCATTTTTTTAAACAACTTACATAGTGTGCTGTGCCAAGCTCTAATAGAGGGTCTGGTCTTATATAGGGGTTCACAGACACTTTAAGAAATAGTTCATGGTTCAAGAATTGTATTGGTTTTTCTTAACATAGTGTAATAAATACATTGTTACATCAAATAAAGAATGATTATATATACAGTACAGACCAAAAGTTTGGACACACCTTCTCATTCAAAGAGTTTTCTTTATTTTCAGGACATGTGTTAATCTTTAGTTTTGATGCCTCCAGTGTGACTCTACAATTTTCATAGTCATGAAAATAAAGAAAACTCTTTGAATGAGAAGGTGTGTCCAAACTTTTGGTCTGTACTATATATATATATATATATATATATATATATATATACACACACACACACACACACACACACAGTAGACATATAAATATATAGGAAGTAGGGCTATATCAGACAAATGGGATAGATAAAAATAAATAAGATATTTAACAAAATGTATATGTATATTGAATAATTTGTTCTTATTTTATAATAAGTATTATTGTAATGAATCACACTAATCAAACGAAAAGTGTTTTTAAAGTTGTTCAAGTCATAAGAAATATATAATTTAAAAAAAGGAATACAGAAGAAGAATGTAGGTAAGATAAGGACATTTAAGGTTATACTTCACAAATCGTTGGCATACAAAGATGAGTAATGTAACCAAGGTTGCATTTGCATTTATGTTCATAATGTCCACAATGAATACCTTTAACAATTGGATGATCACGTATAGCTATAGCAAGTGGTTCTATTGCAATCACAAATGGAAGGGGTGAAAGAGGACAACCTTGCCTTGTGCCACGTTGTATATTTATGGGGTCAGATTTATAATCCTTAAGAAGAAAGTGTGCAGTAGGAGTGTGGTGTAGAGCACGTAGAATGCATAAGAAAGAAGGGCCAAATTGCATAGTTTTTAATATTGAGAACAAAGGTCAAACAAATTTTGGAAACTGTAAAGCCTACAGGCTACATCTATATAAATTAACTTTGGAATAATAAAATAACTTACCTTTTTTGCAGCAATATTAACCTGCTGTTCATAAATATCTAAATTTTTGGACATAAATTCCAGAGCAAATTTTCGGTCAGACAGGGCTGTAGAGTTGGGATTCAGTATAGAATGATGTTCATACACAGCAGCCACATAATATTCTATTCCAAGGCCAATCCGGGCCATTAAACAGCAGGAGAAGACTAGAATTATCAGTCTGAGGCTTATTGAGGCCATCTTAATACTATATGTAAAAAAACAAGAACAAAACTATTATTAGACACATTTGTGGTTACGGATATATAGCTTGCTGCAGTCAATTGTGACTTTAAGATTGGATGTAACTTAATCTAATAGATGGGAGATTTCCCTTCACTTCCTGTCCTATAGCCAAAATGGGAGGAAGGAGGAAGTTATTACCCTGATATATGAAGGCCAAACTGGATTTATGCCAGGCAAGGGGACAGACATTAACCGTCGAAGACTGTACATGGTCCCAGGCTCAAAGGATTCTCTCACCCAGTCTGATGCATTGGCCTCCCTGGACACTGAAAAAGCATTTGAGTCAGTGGAAATTAATTATCTCTGGGAGGTCCTGCATCATTTCGGTGATTTGTAAATGTGTATTTTATGCAGCTTCTATGCCAGGAAAGCAATTCCGCTACAATGTAATAAGCCTCTCCCTCCGACAGTCCACCAGTGGAAGACCTTGGTGAACTCAGCCCTACCTCTATATAAACTGACTTATATGGAAAGTATTTGCCCGAAAAAGTTTAATAAGGTTTGTGCAGCTTAGGTTTGTGAGAGGCAGTTAACTCTGGAGTTCGCAATCCAGTATCCTGGTGGTATCATAAAATATGACTCGATTACACCTACACTGTTTTTTTCCCCTCTCTGTTGAAAATGCCCTCTAGGTAGAGCTGGGTAATTTTTTCTCCTAAAAAAATCTGAGTTTTTTTTTATATACAACTTGTTTTACAATTCGAATCAACGTTTTTTTTTTTTTTTTTGATGGACACTGTGCTGGTCCTGAGGAGCTGCAGGCAGGAGTTTTTATGTGACCCAGCGGCTTAGGCCTAGTCCACGGCGTCCGGCCTCGCGGACTAGGCTGAAGCCGCGGCCTCGCCTAAAAACTTCTGGCCGCAGATTCTCAGGACCGGCGCTGTGTCAGCGTCAGTCCTGAGGATAAAAACAAATCGTTTTTTTTTTAAATATGAATTTGACCTACCAACTCGATTTTAAGATCAAATCGATTTTTTTCCCAGCCCTACCTCTAGGCTATTTTCTTTGCGGAGGTCCCCCCCATCTCTATTCTATTGTTATTTCTATTAATACTTATATCCCCATACGTAGGGTTATAAATATCTATCTCTAAACTGAAATTCGAAATGTCACTCCTGACAAAATAATATTGCAACACTGCTTCTTGATGATGGCTTATTTTTTCTATGCATTACTTAAATTACTCTTTCTGACTGATGAGAATGTACCACTGTCTTTTGTTTTTTTGAAATTTAAATAAACTTTATGTAAGAAAAAAAAAGAAGAATATGTCTCAGAAAATGGTCACTCCTAAATGTAGGTTTTAATGATTATGACCCAAACCCAATTTCTATCCACAGGAAGGCACGAATGAGCCTTCTATGTCATTTCGCTTACAGAATGTACTTTGTAATCATTCAACATTATCTGTAAAATGTCAAAATGATCTAGGAGAAGGTTAGCCATCAATGTACTGTACACTTCAATTTCCATTTACCAAATACAAGAGTTTGGTGTAATTTATAGCGGTTATTTCAGTATTTTCCTCTTTTAAGGCTGAACAGCTGCTCTTGTCCTTGCTCAACTTACAGACCCATATACCATATAATAATTGTGTTTTTTTTGTATTTTCCTCTATTAAGGCTGGACAGCTGTTCTTGTCCTTGCTCAGCTTACAGACCCATATACTAAATAATATTTGTGTTTTATACACAAAATGAAGATATCGCGAGCGACCTCCTCCTACAAATTCAAGCACCTATGGGTCTGGAAAAACCACATGCAATATATCATAATAATTTCAAGAGAGTCCACTTTAAGGAAAATAAGCTGCTACCATATAATCCTGCCACAGACAGGTAAATACATTTTTAAAAACAGAAAAAAAATCATCCATGCAGCGCTATATATATATCCGCACACTTCAACGTATGTTTTCAGTGCAATGTCAATCTGAAAAGGAGCGGTTTGATAATATCCAACTTAAAATCCAGATTATATAAAGAAATCAGCGTGGATGGCGTGCACGTGAGGACGTGGCGCTTCTGTAGGTGGGAGGAGCCACGGGAGTGCCGGGTCGGAACCGTCGAGAGGAGGGAAGGATCGGGCTGAGGGGCAGAGGGAAGCCGTGAGTGATGTATACAGCGCAGCAAAGAGACCGCCACACTCGTAGCCCTCGCGCAGCCCAGCCGCGCGCCGACACCTCCTAGCAGCTCGCCCCGCTGGACGCTCGGTATGCAGAGATACATGCCGAGCCACACGCCGCTGTGACAAACGCCGGCGTGTCCTCCCCCTCCCATCCCCCCCTCGAGCTTTCCCGGAGCGTGGACCAGGGGATTCCCCAGAAGACAAGAGCCGTCTAGCTCCTTTCTGAAGTGCCGGAGAGACAGAAGCAACCTTAGCAAACGAACGCTGCAGGCTACATGGGGAACCGAGTAGGATCTTTTCTTAACACCTTCCTTCTCACTGCTGTCTCTTCACTGAGGTAAAGATCGAAGGTATCACAGGGAAATTGGAAAGGTAAGCTTCTTTGGGATTAGCCCCTGAGAGAGACCAACATGGACTACTAAAAACAGTCGATCCGCTCAGAAGGTATGTCATCTTTTCCTAATTTTCCTATAAACTAATGAAATATAAAAGCGGAGATCCAAGAAATGAAAAGCGATCAGAAGGAGGGAAAAAAAATATATAGAAATATCTTCTTACCGTACATTTGAAATCTCAAGGAGAAATATAAATTTGCCTATATGAAATGTTCTCAGGCTTTTCTTAAAGGTTTTTTCCTATGGTCTCCTTATTTTGAACTTTATGATTTTTTCAGATCAGCTCTGCCATATAATGCTATAAAATATGTAATAAATACTGCGTAAATAATACCTACCTATTGGACACATAGGGAAAGTATCAGGACCGAGGGGAAGGGGAGGCCGGGAGAGACCGGTTGCAGTTGTAGTCTGGAGAGGTCCTATTTACAATCTGACCCAGAGGCGACAGGAAAAAGGGGAAGGTTGGGAGGTGTAGGGGAAGCCGAAATAGCATATAAAAAGAAAAAAAAGGGGGGGGGAGAGAGGTTTGGAGCCAAATTCAAAAGAGACAACAAGAGGCGCCCCCTAGATCCCTCCCCTCCGCCCCGCATCCTCAGGACGATCAGAGGGGCCCGCCATCTGCTGATCTATAGAGAACAAAGTGCAAAAAGGAGCCAAAAGAGTCCCCTAAGATTTTTTAGGATCGAGTGGAATGAAATAGGAGGGAAAGATCCAAGAGATCAAACTGGGGAAGAGAATCCGAAGAAGCGCATTCACTATGCAAAGGATGACGAGTAGATCCACAAAGGGGGGCCCCCCAAAAACACCCCCAAATGTCCCAAGTAACTCAATTGCAACAAGTTCTATCAGACAATATATGACAAAAGAGGACAGCCCACGAACCCAAGACACAAAAAAACAACAACAACAACAACCAATAAACAAAGATAAAAAGACGGAAAATAAGAACCCCCATAATAAGACTTCGAAGGAAAAATCTCTGGAACTAAGGGAAGAAGGATTATTGGATAAAGATTCAGAGCATAGTTGGACAGATGAACAAAGACCAGAAGAACTAGGTCCATCAAAGAGCGAAATGGCAGAAATGTTGCAGAGTCTGGAAAACGTCATTAAGGGAGAAATACAATCATTACGGACAGACCTAGGGCATCTGCTCTCCAGAATAGAGTCAGTGGAAGAAAAAACGGAAAAACAAGAACAAGAATCAACACATCTAAAAGAGCAAATAGAGCAGATAAAATTACAGCAGAGGCAGATCTTATATAAATTGGAAGATCAGGAAAATAGGAATCGAAGGAAAAATTTAAGAATCAAATTACTACCGGAGGAGCAAGGGGAGGAGCTAAGGAAGAAGATGCAGGAAATATTCAATCCGTTATTGGAAAGACCCCTAGAGGATCCAATCGGGATAGAAAGAGTCCATCGCATTGGGAACCCCAGAAGAACGGACACTGAGAGGTCAAGAGACGTCATAGTTAGATTCAGGGGGTTTGAAGAAAAGGAAAAGATCTGGAAAAACTTAAGAGGAAAATCACCTCTGGTGTTCAGAGGAGCAGAACTCCAGATCTTTTCAGACCTGGCGCCAGAAACAATGGCAAGACGTTGACTATTAAAACCTCTGTTGATCCAGCTGACAACTCAGAAAATAAAATATAATTGGGGTTTCCCAGCCTGCCTAATAGGAATCAAAGAAGGAAAATCTGCGATTCTGAGATTCCCGGAGGATCTTAAAACATTCTGCAGTAGATTGGATATTCAAATTCCAGATCTCCCGGGCTGGGAGTAGGAAGGAGGAGGGAGAGAGGGGGAGGGGCAAGGTGAAGTACCAACCGTTGAGGCGACGACTGGCATCGCCCTCCTCCCCAAAAAAACGGGGAGGGGGGGGTTTATCCCCAGGCCCCACCTAGAGAGATCTGAGCCAAACCCAATTTGGAGGTTGGCCCAGAGGCCGCTAGAAGGCCAACGAGGGGAGAGGGAGGGGGAGAAGGGAGGGGGGAGGGAAGGAGGGAGGGAGGGGGGGATGGGAGTGTGAGGAGGAGGTGGGGGAGGGAGGGGTGGAGGGATGTGGGGAGGAGGGAGGGTGGGGAGGGAACCAGAGGGTGGGAGGAGAGGGAGGGTGGGTAGAGGTACTATCTCACCAAATGTGCCAAGGAGTAAGAATAGCCCAAAGAAGGATAGAAGAGTCCCCCGAGAAAAGAGAAAGGGTAAGGGGAAAAGAAAAAAAAAGAGGAAAAGATGCCGTTAATTAAATTTCTGTCTTATAATGTGAAAGGTCTTAATAGTCCAACAAAAAGACATAAGATCCTAAAGGACAAATGTGGCCTTCCTGCAGGAAACACACCTTTCAATAGAATCCAATATTAAGTTATATTCAACAGAATTTCCTGTTTGGTTCTATGGAGACACCATCTCCAAACGGGCAAGGGGAGTAGCTATAGGTTTAGCCAAAGGAGTTCGGTTCACACTTTTAGACCGGTTGTCGGATCCAGACGGGAGATTTATTTATTTTCCTTAAAGGGGAACTAGAAGGGATGGAATGCACACTGGTGAACATTTACGCCCCTAACGCCCATCCGATAAAATATCTTGCGGAAATATTAGTAAAACTGAACGACTTCAAACAAGGGAAGGAAATTATGGCTGGAGACTTAAACTTCTGTTTAGACCCGAGGATAGATAAGACCACCCAGCCACAAGGGGAAAAAAAAACGCTTTTAAAAAAGATAAAAAATAGTCTTTTCAGAAGCCAACTGATAGACGTTTGGAGAGTCCTTAACCCGGAACAGCGGGACTATACGTTTTACTCCTCAGTGCATGGTAGCTATTCCCGTATTGATCACATTTTTGTGGACCATAGTTGCTTGGAGATGGTTGAGGGGGTGGAGATAGGGGCCATGACACTTTCAGACCATGCCCCAATTAGTGTATCTCTAAAAATACGAGGAAACCAGAAAATATTCCAGAATTGGAGGCTCAACGAGGAACTAATGATGGACGAGAATAGCCTAGTGAGGATTAAAAAGGAGTTGGAGGACTACTTTAGGATTAATGATACAAACGAAATATCGGGAGCAACACTATGGGACGCACATAAAACGGTGATAAGAGGGATTCTGATCTCAGAAGGGACAAGGAAAAAAAAAGAAAAAAGCTGTAAAAGAGAAAAAATAATAGAAGAGATATTAAATCTGGAGCAAAAACATAAAAAAATCGGTAAAGCAACGAGAGGTATATCAGGCCCTAGTGAATAAACGAAACGAACTAAAAGAGCTAATAGACCAAGAAATTCAACTTAATAGCAAAAGAAAGATATATGTGGGGAAACAAAACAAATAAACATTTGGCCAGGATGGTTCGGAAAAAGAAAACAAGAAATTATATAGAAAAAATTAAAAACGAGAAAGGGGAGACAGTACACACAACAAAAGAAATAGCAGAAACTTTTAGAGTTTATTATGAGAAGTTGTACGCAGTGGACCAGAGGAAGTGGAAACAGGAAGAGAAGGAGAATAAAATAACAGACTTTTTAAAAGGAGCGGGGGTCCCAAAATGTAGTCAAAATGACGCATTAAAGATGGACAGGCCCATCACAGAAAACGAAATCAAGATGGCTCTTGCAGATTCAGCGCTAGGAAAAAGCCCAGGACCGGACGGCTTTACTGTCCTTTATTATAAAAAATGTAAGGAGATACTCATTCCCAGACTCTGCCAGTATTTCAATGGGTTGGGGAAAGATTATCCGCTAAGTAGAGAAGCAGCAGAGGTGACTATAACAGTCATTCCCAAGGAAGGAAATGACGGCAAAACCTGCGCAGGTTATAGGCCGATATCTTTGCTGAATATAGATACGAAACTATTCGCAAAGATATTAGCCGGAAGAGTGAAACAGGAGATGACAAAACTCGTACATCCTGACCAGACTGGGTTCATCCAGGGGAGAGAGGGAAGAGACAATGGGGTAAGGGCCCTCCTTGTCCTTCAAAAAATGAAAGAAAGTGGGCTCCCCAGTCTACTCCTGTCGATAGACGCTGAAAAAGCGTTCGACAGGGTAGACTGGGGACTCATGCTAAGCACACTAGAAGAAATGGGCTTTGGGCGGACAATAATGGGGTGGATTAGAACTCTATACCAAGCCCCGACAGCGAGGATAAAAATAAATGGAAGTCTCTCCCAAGCGTTTAAAATGAGAAACGGAACAAGACAGGGATGCCCCCTGTCACCAATGCTATTTGTGCTATCAATTGAACCCCCGCTGGCCAGGATACGCAGGTGCACAGAAATATAAGGAGTAAAAATAAAAGAGGAGGAACATAAGCTCTCTGCCTTTGCGGATGATGTTCTCTTCTACTTAGTCAATCCAAAGAGATCAATCCCAAAACTACTGGAAATATGTAGCCAATACGGAGAAATATCAAATTTTAAATTAAACATAACTAAAACAGAAGTCCTGAACGTAAATACATCTAGAGCTGAGGAACAAGAACTTAGAATTAAGTATCAATTTCCGTGGGTAGAAAAACTTAAGTACCTAGGGGTTAAGTTAACGAACTCAATTAAAAAAAATCTATGAGATAAATTATATCCCTCTTCTGGACGAAATTAAAGCAGAAATAACAAGGGTAAAGAGTAGGCCAATATCATGGATTGGTAGAATTAATTTTTGTAAGATGGTCCTTATACCAAAAATCTTATATAAATTTCAGATGCTCCCTATTATCCTACCAAATGCATTGCTACAAACCCTTAAAAATGTGATCATGAAATACATATGGAGGAACAAGAAGCACAGAATATCGCTCCAGGTTCTAAAACAACCAAAAGAGAAGGGGGGGCTGGCAGTTCCCGATATCAAAAAATACTATGACGCTGTAGTGTTATCGAGAGTAGTGGAATGGGCTAGAGTAAATAAAGAAAAACGGTGGATCAGTATAGAAAACGCACTATCAGAGGTAAAATTAGAAAAAATAATATGGAATCCCCCTCAAAGTAGGTTTTTGGGCATAAACACACATGAGATCACTAGGAACGCACTTAATATTTGGGACACTGTACACAAAAGAATTGATAAAGAATATAATTCACCTTTTATTGCATTAAAGGATAACGATTATTTTGAACCAGGTAAAGTCTCAGTGGGAGGAAATTGGATTAAAAAAGACACGGCACAATTAAGAGAAGTCATAAATGATGGTCACTTAATTTCACTGCATGAAATGGAAAAAAATATTCCTTTTATGAAGATAAATAATTGGAGGTACCAACAGCTCAGACACTTTACATCAAAATTACCACAACCCTTAAGGACAGGAGAACAGTTAACAGATCTGGAAAAATTATGTTCTATAGAAAATTCTAAAGGAACGATCTCAAAGCTATATAAGATTTTACTCAAGGCGGAAGAGCAGGAGGTACCCCCTTTTATTAAAAAATGGGAGAGGGAATTAGGGTCACAAAGGGATAAGGGCACAATAAAGAAAATACTGAAACTGACACATACCTCGGCAACCGACATCAGGACGGCAGAAATGAATTTCAAATGCCTGACTGGCTGGTACATTACACCCGATAAATTAAGTAAATATAAAGAAGGACAATCAGCAGCGTGTTGGAGGGGGTGCAGAGCCATAGGTTCGATGGCCCACTTATGGTGGGAATGCCCCAAAATAAGAAAATACTGGGAGACGATTATAGGTTTTATAGAGGAAATCACAGAGAAAAAAATCAAGATGGACCCATGGATGGTTCTTTTCCATGGAGGTGAAGAAAGTATTAAAAAGGTACAAAAACTCCTTAGTCCCGCACTTGCTCAATGCGGCCAAAAGGCTTATCCCATGTAAATGGCAAGAGATTGAATGCCCCCAGATATGGGAATGGATTGATATGGTAGAAGGGACTTACATTATGGAAGATTTAAAAAATAGTATTGAGGGCAGTAAAAAGAACCAAAACCAGAAATGGGACAAATGGAAGAGATTTAATAGGACCTGGAGCTACGCTGAAAATCTTAGGCCTTGTACACACGGCTGAATATATCCGCTGTGAACGGTCCCCGGACCGTTTACAGCGTATATTTACGCCGGGGTGTTTTGATCCGATGGCTGTACACACCATCGGATCAAATTCCCCACCGGCGGACAGCGCGGTGACGCGGCGGTGACGTTGACGCCGCCACGTCACCGCACCAGGAAGTAAACACTTCCGCGCGCATGCGTCGGATCCATTCACAGGATACGACGCATGTGCGGCAAGATATGTCCGCTGGTTTGCCGTACTAACCAGCGGACATATCTGACGGCCAGCTATCCGGCGGAATTATTTCAAAGCATGCTTTGAAATTTTTCCGCCGGATGAATCCGGCAAAAAGCGTCCGTTTGCCCCTACAGACGAGGGGATTTTTCGGCTGAAATGGTCCGTCGGACCATGTTCAGCGGAAATATCCCCTCGTGTGTACAAGGCCTCAGGGAAGAGATATAAGGAGAAGAAGGACAGATAGGGAAAAAGATAGGTGGCAAAATTTGGTGAGAAAAAGGGGACGAGAACGGGGAAAGAAAAAAAAAAAAAATCCAGATTATAGTGCGATCCCGATGCTGTATTCAGTTACGTTCATATACCTTTAATCTTATATGGGAAGTAAAAGTAACACCCCCTAAGGACTGGACTCTTACCACACTGTGCTAATAAAAAAGTACACAACGCCCAACAGAGATGCAGATCTTCTCCTTGGAGCGATAGTTCACCCACTCCACAGCATCCAGGTGTAACAATAGTGAGCACACTGTGCTAATAAAAAGTACGCTACGTCCAACAGGGATGCAGATCTTCTCCTTGGAGCGATAGTTCACCCACTCCACAGCATCCAGGTGTAACAATAGTGAGCACACTGTGCTAATGAAAAGCACACAACGCCGAACGGGGATGTAGATCTCCTTGGAGCGATAGTTCACAAACTCCACAGCCTCCAGGTGTAACGATAGTCAGCTGATGAGCTCATCCATGGCTAGATTTCTCAGATCATTTCAGAGGCTTACTACTTAATATTTGTGTTTTGATGTTTTAGAAAAGGGGTCACTGTCTTTGTCCAGTAAGAAGTTGTTACTGTGTTCGAAAAAAGGAAAGTATAATATAATTTT
Organism: Rana kukunoris; assembly: GCA_029574335.1. NCBI lineage: Eukaryota > Metazoa > Chordata > Amphibia > Anura > Ranidae > Rana > Rana kukunoris. The sequence continues at coordinate 107,909,646 of CM056053.1, read as the reverse complement.
TACTTATGGGAAAAATCTGTTTCTTGAAGTACAGTATAGGATCTTTAGTCTTTAACCATGCTTTATACCTTCAGATGATTTGATGCAAAAAAAAAAAAGAGGGGGGGGGGGGTGTTGCAGCCCCTATATAATGCCTCCAACTCCCAAGCTGGCCTCGTTTTTTGTTTTAGGAAATACAGTAAGAGAGATCACAACCACTCATATGTCTTTTTCCCAAAGACAACATCTTTATATGACACTGAGCACAAGCACTCAACTTCTTTGGTCGACCATGGCAAGGCCAGTTCTGAGTGGAACCTGTCCTGTTAAACCACGGTATGGTCTTGGCCACTATGCTGCAGATTAGTTTCAGGGTCTTGGCAATTCTCTTATAGCCTAGGCCATCTTTATGTAGAGCAACAATTCTTTTTTTTAGATCCTCAGAGAGTTCTTTGCCATTAGGTGCCAAGTTGAATTTCCAGTGACCAGTATGAGAGTGAGAGCGATAACACCAGATTTAACACACCTTCTCCCCATTCACGCCTGAGACCTTGTAACAATAACAAGTCATATGACATTGGGAAGGGAAAATGCCTAATCGGGCCCGATTTGGAAATTTTCACTTAGGGGTGTACTCACTTTTGTTGCCAGCAGTTTAGGCATTAATGGCTGTGTGTTGAGTTATTTTGAGGGGGACAGAAAATGTACACTGTTATACAAGCTGTACACTCACTACTGTAGCAAAGTGTAATTTCTTCAATGTTGTCACATGAAAAGATATAATAAAATATTTAGAAAAACGTGAGGGTGTACTCACTTTTGTGAGATACTGTGTGTGTGTGTGTATATATATATATATATATATATATATATATATATATACATACATATACATATACACACACACACACACACACACATTTTATTTTCTACTGACATTTATTGAAAATTTTCAGTAAAACAAGAGAAGTAAAAGCGGTACATAAATGTGGAAACATTAAGTATCAATACACTATACAAATATTGCTCCCCAAATGCAAAGTAAGAGCGGCCATAGACTTATAGTGTAATATGACATAGATAAAGCAAGACTTATTGATTTGTAAGAACACATGGGGAATCTAACATAAAGGGCATTTATTTACAAGAATTGGTAAAAAAATACAACAATCAGGCAATCTTATCAATATCATGCAGTCCAAATCACTGGTAGCCCAACAATTCTGTGACAAAAATTAAGGATATAAGCAAGAGGCCTGGCACAAAAAATAAATAAAAGGGGGCGGGGGAGTTGAGGAATTATCAGCAATGGTCACAGGAGCTCAACAAACAGGGTAGGAAGCAAGTAAAGACAAGCAGCAAGAGGATACAATAAAGTGAAAGGTAGATAGAGGGAAGGGAAATGTTGAAGGGAAGGGATCGGTCACCCCAGGAGTTTTAGGCTATACCATATGGAACCTTCACAGTTCTAGGAATTAGGAGATCTTTTGAGAAGGCCAAAGGTGGTCTATCCAGGGTTGCCAAGTCCGTTGAAATTTGAGAAGTGGCGATTTCTACGACCGTGCTTTAGTTTGCTTAGTCATCAAAGAAATGTGAGTAATTATGGTGCATTCCCGACGGGTAACAGCTGCAATAGATTTATGTAAAAGTGCTTCCCATGGGTCTCTCCATAAATTTACATGAAGAACTGTATCGACCAGTGTGTACACCCTAATCCACAACCTCCAAACCTTGGGACAGGTCCACCATATGCGTTTTATATTGCCCAAATCTGGGCAACCTGGAAAGCAGTTGGACCAGTATGATGGTAGACATTTCCTAGCTGGGGTACCAACAGGACATAACTTTGAAAGAATTTTAAAGAGCTAGGACATTGAGCAAAAATTTAAACAAGGCTTTCCACATTTTACGCCAGTCTCTTGGCTGTGGAGCAGAACCAAGGTCTTTTGCCCATTTGTTGCAGTACAGGGGGTTTTCGATCCAGTATTATTAAATATAGAGGAATATACCAAAGAGGTCATACCCCGAGTAAAAGGGTTGGTTCAACATCTCGAATGGTCTCGAAAGCGAAGGGTGTTCATGATGTTTGGTTAGAGACTCCAGAAAGTGATGAATTTGTTTTGAAAACGTTCCGATTCGGGGATCTCGTAAGAGTCATTTAATGTTTTATTTCTCAAACCAGCTAAAACAATATAATTCCACAAAACTCTTCATCGATAGAGGGTACAATATTCATAAACTGTTACACAAACACATAACAAAATAAAGCCATAAGCACCGTACAAAATATGAAAAGTGATGCCAAAAAAAAATCCACTTAACCACTTGAGACCCGCGCTATTGACAAAGGACGTCAACAGCGCGGCTCTCAAGTGGCAAGTTGACGTCTTTGGACGTGATTTTAAGTGCATTACCCGCGCGTGCCACTGGGTGGCGCGCGGCAGGTAAACACTGTCGCTGGGATGCCGATGCGTGTACCTGGTGGCCACGATCTCCGTCGGGTACACGCGATCCACAGGAACACAAGCAGATGATAGCAGGGACGTGGAGCTCTGTGTGTAAACACAGAGCTCCACGTGCTGTCTCTGGAGAGGAGACCGATCTGTGTCCCTTGTACATAGGGACACAGCATCGGTCACCTCCCCCAGTCACCCCCCTCCCCCCACACAGTTAGAACACACCCAGGATACACATTTAACCCCTTCCTCACCCCCTAGTGTTAACCCCTCTCCCTGCCAGTCACATTTTTACAGTAATTAGTGCATTTTATAGCACTGATCGCTGTATGAATGTGAATGGTCCCAAATTTGTGTCAAAAGTGTCCGATATGTCCGCCGCAATATCGCAGTCCCAATAAAAATCGCAGATCCCCGCCATTACTAGTAAAAAAAATAATAATAAAAAAAAATCATAATTCTGTTCCCCATTTTGTAGGCGCTATAACTTTTGCGCAAACCAGTCGCTTATTGCGGCCTTAATTGAGAATTTTTTTTTTTTTATTGGGATATTTATTATAGCAACAAGTAAAAAATATATATATTTTTTTAAATTGTCGCTCTTTTTTTGTTTATAGCGCAAAAAATAAAAACCACAGAGGTGATGAAATACCACCAAAATAAAGCTCTATTTGTGGGGAAAAAAGGACGCCAATTTTGTTTGGGAGCCACGTCGCACGACCGCGCAAATGTCAGTTAAAGCGATGCAGTGCCGGAAGCTGAAATTTCGCCTGGGCACGAAGGGGGTTTATGTGCCCAGTAAGCAAGTGGTTAAGGACCGCTCTATGCAACGAAAAAAAATATGTCAATTTTGTTTAGGTACAGCGTCGCTCGACTGCGCAATTGTCAGTTAATGCGACGCAGTGCCATATCACAAAAAATGCTCTGGTTATTAAGGGTGTAAAATCTTTTGGGGCTGTAGTGGTTAATTAACTTCTGTTAAGCAACGTGGTGCTGATAGGACTAACCATGGCTCAAATTTTCATGTTCTATATGGCCAGGTTAATGGTAAGGCATATCCGAGTATGATCTCTTACTATCCAATGTCTCTAATGCCGCGTACACACAATCGGACATTCCGACATCAAAACCGTGGATTTTTTTTAGACGGATGTTCGCTCAAACTTGTCTTGCATACACATGGTCACACAAATGTTGTCGGAAATTGTGGACATCAAGAACGCAGTGACGTACAACACTAGGATGAGCCAAGAAAAATTATGTTCAATGATTCCGAGCATGCCTTGAATTGATTCCGAGCATGCGTAGAATTTTTGTCGGCATTTCTGTCAAGAACTTTTGTTGTCGGAAAAATTAAGAACAAGCTCTCATCGAACATTTGTTGTCGGAAATTCTGATCGCGTGTATGTGACATTAGGGGTATATTTATAAAAAAAAACAAACAATACAGAGCGATTAGTCGCGTAAAATTGCATTTGTTCTGTGTAAATGAGGGCCAGAACAAAATGTATTAGACTTTAAAAGACTGAAGGTCTTTCATTTATAATGGATGTAAACCAGATTCATGAAATTTGAGCTGGGCACATATATCTGTAGTGTTTTTTTCCTTTTCTCTCTTTAAAGCCTCAAGTCCTGCGGCTTTCTCTGGCTCTGTTCTTATGTTATCAGCCTGGCAACTTCTGACGTGATAAAACCAGCCTCAAATTTGTGTCAGGGCGGGTGCTATAAATCAATTAGAAGACAGCTGGTCAATTCACAGCTCTGCAAATCTCTGCCTATGATGAGAGGGGTGTGCCTTTCCTCCAATCAGATGTCTCACAGTGTATGGCAAGACTTCCCTCCTCCTGCTGGAAGAGGAAGAGAAAATACTAGCAGGACATGCACTTTGTAAACAGTATATAAAGATGAAGACCACATATATACATGTACAGTGGAACCTCGGTTTAATGCCGCGTACACACGATCACTTTTTGTGATGAAAAAAAACAACGTTTTCAAAAACATAATTTAAAATGATCGTGTGTGGGCAAAACGTTGTTTTATGTCTTCAAAAAAACGACCAAAAAAAAATTCGAACATGCTTGAATTTTTTGTGTCGTTTTTCAAAATGTAATTTTTTGTGTCATAAAAAGTGATCGTGTGTGGGCAAAACGACGTTGAAAACAACGTTTTTAAACCCGCGCATGCTCAGAAGCAAGTTATGAGACGGAGCTTCAATGGAACAGAGTCCCGTCGAACGTGGTGTACGTCACCACGCTTTGCTAGAGCATTTTGGAAAAACGATGGTGTGTATGCAACGTCGTTTTGGAAAATGAAGTTTTGTTTCGTCACATAAAACGTTGTGTTTTTCATCACAAAGGTGCCAGATTCTCGTAGATGCGTGCCTAATTATGCAGGCGTAGCGCATCTCAGATGCACTACGCCGACGTAAAGCGGAGCGGCAAGTACCGTATTCCCTAAGCAAATGCGCTCCAAGATGCGCCTGCGTAGCGGAAATTCATCAGCGTAATCCGCCGCAACTCCAAAGTAGGAGCGAAGTGGGCGTTTTGCATTCTAATGAAACGTGACCCCATGCAAATGAAGGCCGGGACGAACGGCGCATGCGCCGTGACGTGGTTGACCCGCGCTGTGACGTGGATGCCTTCTGCGCATGCGCAAAGCCTCCCTACGATTCGCCGGCGCTGGGTATATAATGCGCCCACACATGCGCCCGTGCAGCGCAAAAGTCTCCCATTTTTTGGATTGTCACAGGAAAACTTTATGCTGTACCATGGCTTCTGTTGGGAAGGAGAGGAGGAAGAAAAATTTCTCCCCAGAGCAGAGGGCCATTGTATTAGCAGCCATGGAAAAGTACGATTCCAGGCTCCATGGTGTTGACAGTGCCCGGACCAGCAAGTCCCGGAGGGATCAAATCCTGATGAAGGTGGCTTGCCAGGTTAATGCCCTCTCACATGAGATCCGGACCCCGCAGGATATTCAAAAATAGATGAATGACCTGTGGCGTCTCGTGAAGGGCAAGCTGGCTGCCAGAGCTCGGCATGCCAGGGGCACTGGAGTGGGCCCACCCTGTACCAACCGCCTGACTGAGGAGGAGAAGGTGGTCGCCCGCTGCCTGCAGAGGGAGCAGGTTGAGGGAGTTGGGGGCTAGGAGTCTGTTGTGCCAGCCCTGAGGACAGGTAAGTGTGTTTTATATTCTATCTGTTGTGTAGCATGTGTGGGGGTGGAAGGGAACATGTGCCAAGTGTGTGGGTCCACCAACATGGGCGTCTTTTGTGTCATCCACAGATGTCCAGGAGGGAGCGGGGCCATCTGTGGCTGCCAGGGCCCGTCCGGAGACATCCCCCCCAACATCCAGTCCCTCTGGCTGCCCCCCTGGAAGAGGACTTGTTGGAGGGAAGTGGGCACACCTCTACAGAGGAGGTGGTTGAGGAGGAGCTCGTCGACCAGGACCAGGAGCTCTACCTGATTTTGGAGGAGGACCATGGGTTGCCCGGACCAGCCCAAGCTATCCCCCCATCTTTTTCAAGCCCCTCAGTGTCCACCCCCAACCTCTCCAGTCCCTCTCTTTCCACCCCCCTCATCTCCGGCCCCTCAACATCCTCCCCTTATGCCAGGTCCCCTGCCACTCCCCGGAAGGCGACTTGCAAGACCAGGGGTGTTCCCAAGGTCCTGCCGGAGCAGCTGGCCAGGCAGCAGGACCAGCAGAATCGCCACCTTTCTGAGGTTGTGGGGGAGATGAGGCACCTGGCCGACAGCCTGGCCTCCTCGGATGCCATTACGGATGCCATCCTGGATGTCGCTGGCAACAGTGCAGCGACAGTCACAAAGCCTAGAGGGGGGCTGCAGGCGACCACCACAGACCTTGTGGGGGAGGTCAAAGGTCTGCGGGTTGCTGTTCAGGACCAGACGGCTGTGCTGACCCGCATAGCGGTCGCCTTGGAGGGCATACAGGCAGCCAGGGAGGGACATGGGGATGCTTCTCCTCCACCTGCTACCCCACCCCCCCACCTGTGGCTGCCCCCAGGCAAGTGAGGGGCAGGAGCTGTGGCACCAGGCGGAGCCCACGGCAGGCCAATTAATTATATGATTTTTTTATGTTGCTCTGGTGAAGAGATTTTTATTTTTTGCTTTTTGCTCTGGTGAAGAGCTTTTTATTTTTTGCTTTTTTCTCTGGTGAAGAGCTTTTTATTTTTTGTTAATGCTCTGGTGAAGAGATTTTTATTTATTTTCTTGATACTGCACACAGTGCAGTGTGAATGGTGTGTGAATGTGGGGGTGGCACTCCTGCCAGTATGGGGTGTCACCCTCGGCCGTTGGGGAGAAGTTATCCCCACGGCTGTGTGAATGGTGTATGAATGGACAGCAACATCATTGGGGCCTTGACGCGGCGTTGCTGCTCCCAAGTCCTGCATGATGGACTTGGGCTAATCCAATGTGATGTGGATGTGGGGTGTGTGATCTAGGGACCACAGTGGTGTGCATGCGTGCATTGTCTGTGTGCCATGATGAATGTGTGTGTTTAACGGTCAAAGATTCGTAACACGAGGCAACTCCTGACTGCTCTTTCATCAGCAGACGGGGTCTCCTCTGGCAGGGGGGGGCTGTCTGGTTGGGGGGTCAGGTCATCACGTAGGGCAATCTGCAGGCCCTTTCTCATGGCAAAGTTGTGCAGAATGCAACATGCACTGATGATCTGACCCACAAAGTTTGGGGAATACAACAGGGCCCCCCGGACTTATCCAGGCATCGGAAACGGGACTTCAGGATGCCAAATGTGCGCTCAACCGCTGCATGGGTTTTGATGTGTGCTTCATTGTATCTTCTCTCTCCTCTGGTTTGGGGATTCCGGAAAGGAGTCATGAGATGGGGTCCAAGTACATATGCCGCATCACCTGGAAGGGAAAAGACAGGATGATGTTAGCCGTGCATGTGCCCTTCGTGATGTGTGCATCATGGGGGGGACAGTCATGCCTGCCACCCATGTCACTCACCAACCAGCCAGCTGTCCCCATACATGTTCTGCTCAAAATCTTCTGGGATTGTGCTTTGACGGTATATGTAGCTGTCATGGCTGGACCCGGGGTCTTTGGCACGGACGTGCCATATGAGGTATTTGGCATCAGCTATCACCTGTAGGTTGATGGAATGCCAATGCTTCCGATTGCGGTAAATGTGCTCTGTAGCACTGGGGGGCTGTAGTGCCACATGTGTGCAATTAATGGCCCCGATGGTGCGTGGGAATCCGTCAATTCTGTAGAAATCTGTCATTGCCTTCTGCCGCAGTTGCTCAGTGGTGGGTCTGATGATGCGGTGGGACATGCGTCTGAGGATTGCGGGGATAACCTGGTGCAGACATCTGCTCATGCTGGTTTGTGACATCCCAGCCACCACTCCACTTGTACGCTGAAATGATCCACTGGCCAGGAAATGGAGTGTTGCCAGGACCTTCACCAGTGGCTGCAGTGCATGTGAGCGGTATGTCTGGCTGGTGATGTCATCCTGCAGGGCTGTGGTTATTTCCAGGATGGCAGCAGGGCTGAATTTGAAGATGCGATACACCTCCTCATCACCCATGCCAAAGAGGCTCATGCGCGCTCGGTAGATCCTCTCACGTGCCCCCCTCCTCCTCCTTCTATGCTCCTCTTCCTCTGCATACATTAGTAGTGCGCAGACCATGGCTGCCCCTGGCATGTTGGCATACGAATGTGTTGTCCAGTAAGTGTGATTGCTCAGCTCGTCCGTTATGGTGCTGCTGTAGTTGCTCTCCAGCTGACTTGCACACGGTCTTGAGCAAAGTTACCCCTGCTTTTATGAGGGGTATGTTTACTCAAGGCTTTCGTGTTATGCGCACCACGCGTAGCCTAAGCCAAACGCGCGTAGTTTCGGGAATCCGCGCATCTCCCTCATTTGCATATTTGCATGCTAATTCAATGGGAGCTGAATATGTGTGATGCGTAACTATGCGCCTACGCCGCGCTAGCTTAAAGCATTTTCGCCGCTCAGACGAAAAAGATTTTCTGGCGTATGTGGTTCTGTGTTTACGGCGCATCGATACGCCGGCGCACATTTACAATTACGCCGCGTATATACATTTACGCAGGCGTAGCGCCTCTGAGAATCTGGCCCAAAAAGTGATCGTGTATACGCGGCATAAGAGTAACTATGTTTGAGAGCGTTTTGATTTGCGAGGGTTTTTTTTTTTAATTCTGACTCGGTTTGCGAGTGTTGACTCGCAAGACAAGCAGAATTCAAGCTAAATAGGCCTGCAGTACCTCATTTGGCTTGATGTAAGCCCCTTACCTCAAGCCAAATGAGGTACTGCAGGCCTATTTAGCCTGCAGTACCTGCAGGCTTGAATTCTGCTTGTCTTGCTGGAGCCAAGAAAAGCCGAACATTGGCCTGTAGTACCTCATTTGGTCTGAGGTACGGGGGCGCAGAAAACAAGCCGAAGTGTCCTCGGGCCTTTTTGGCAATTTTCGGCGCTCTCTGGCTCCCCCCACCTCTGGCCGCATTTGGTATTGCATCTCATTGAAGTCAATGCGGAAAAAATTATTTTAGTTTCCATTGACTTCAATGGGAAAACTCGCTTTCATATGAGAGTACTTTGGATTACGAGCTTACTCATGGAACGGATTATGCTCGTAATCCGAGGTTCAACTGTAAAACGTATGTAGGGAGATTTGTTCAATCTCTGTGTATCATCTAAGGCTGTTCACTTCACTGGGTATATATGTGAGGGTTTACTTTAATATAAGAATATATCAGGAAAATGCTGCACTGGAGCCACTAGATGGAGCCAGCAATTATAGTAACCAAGTATTTTGACCTATGATCCTCACCGCCACCTAGTGACCATAATGAGGTATTTGATTTCCTATATTCTTATGCATGATAAACATTCAACCCAAAGAAAATAGCCTAGTAACATTCATTTTGTATCCCATTTGCACAGAACGAATGTACATGCAGTTTCACAGGATCAATAGATATCTGAATTTTTTTACAGCTACACTGCTTAGTGTTTGAGTGTTTAGCAATAACATATTTTTTGTGTACATTGTATAGATGCCACATTTCTACATGTGGTTAATGCACAAATAAATGTTATTGGTTGTTTTGAGCAGCAGTTCTAAGATGATTGTTTTAAAGCTTCTACATAATGCGTTTTTTTTTTTCCTGCATTCATTAGCTGTATGGGTTAAATACATAAGTATGCATTTCCCCATTAGTAAAATTAGTAAAATGACAAGAGTCAGTTCACAGAACAGCATCTATGACGTAAGAGTGAAGTACCTCTCCGAGCACAAGTGGCCTCTCAAAGTTTTATCAAACAAGATTTTTATTAAAACTTACTTTTATTCCACAGCTTTTTCCTATTCCCCGGAGTACACCCTGAAT
>CM056053.1:107106686-107254713 GCA_029574335.1 Rana kukunoris | reverse complement strand
TTATATATATATTATATATATATATATATATATTTTGTGTCACCAAGATAGACCAGAGCGATAGCGTGTATTAAAACACTATTTTGTATATTGTTTTATATTGGTAATACCAAGCGTCCTTTCCTTAAACGTATTCGCGTTCATATAAAACCTATTCTTAAAAACAAAATGGAGATGGCCATTAGCCGCCATGTTGGTCTTTTTCATGGCTTTGATCCAAAAAATTATAAAATCTATGGCCCTGGAACACGTCCCACTTCATGCTAGAGGAGAAAGTGTTGACAAAAACCTTATTGCAACTCGAGGCTCATTGGAGCTATAACCTAAAAGCGACTGTTTTTCCAGACTTCAACAAAACTCTTAGCTTAAAACCCTTTTTATGATCTCTGTGTATTTTGGTTCTGTGCTCCCCTTTTCCTCTTTTTCCTCCCCCAAGTTACCCTTCCTTCTCCCTTCCATTTTCCCTTGCCCCCTTCTATTTTCCCACCCCCATCCTTTTGTTTTGCCAAAGCATTGGGGGCGACCTGAAGCTATTCAAACGCTTGTCAAAGCTATGGTTTTCTTGGCTTCTGTGCCTACACTTGCTGTCTATCAAGCTATATTCAATTTTTTACTTTTTGTTTTTCATGCTTATTCATTTAGATGTTCCTTTGAACACATCCTTTTACATTATATTCTTTTACGTGTTCTTAACATCTAAAATTCCTGTGTTATATTACAGCATAAATCTATTGAAATCCTTTATTGGTCTAATTTCAATTAGATAGTTTCACTACTCTGTAACATTTGCCTACACCTTTCCAACACTAGGATGTGCTGGTGCACAATCTTTATATAGTATTTACATATATCACACTAATGATACCGTTAGTAATATACTAACATTTACTTCAGTCCCCCCACTATAAATTATTCTTTTTGCATATCTGTTTATTTTATTTATATTCAATATTTATTTAATTATTTATTTATTTTCTCCTATGAATTCGCTATTATCATTCCCTTGCCCTGTTTTCTCATCGAATAGGCTTATTTTGGACTTATTGTGTTAATGTCTGGATTCTTATAAAGCCTTATCCCTATGATATCCCTATGATATCCTGTGTATCTGCATTAACAGGCGCCCCCCCCCCCCCCTTTTCATATGCTTTACCTACTTTGGGCCAGATTCAGGTAGATGAGAGTATCTTTCCTCTGGAGTAACGCTTCTCATTTACGTTACTCTGAAGACCCTTTCAGCGCAAGTCCTGTAATTCACATAGCAGTTGCGCGTAAACTTGCGCCAGAGTAACGATAATGCGCTGGCGTAACCCGACGCAAGTGGAAGTGGGTGTGATCATATGTAAATGATGGGCGGAGCCCAGCGCAGAGGCTTACGTTCAGCGCATCATCCACGGAGCATGCGCAGTGAGTGCGGCTCCACTCGCCCCCTTGTGCGCATGCTCACAACTTCCGTCGGCACCACTTCCTGGGAAACGTCAGCGCAATGCGTTCCGCTGGGCGCTTAAAAGCGCTGGCGGAAACGCCATTCCGGCGCAAAAGTATTTCCGCTTCCCCCCACCCCAGGGAAGATACTTTTGTTTGGTGATGGCTGCTCCTGCTACCCCCAGAGAGAGGAGGGACCTGAATTTTAATGCCCAGGAGGTCTCGCTCATCATTTCGGCAATGGAGACGGATAATGCTTTTCTCCATGGCAAAAAAAGCCGGAAGACCAGCCGGGAGAGGAAGCAGGGCATCCTGGAGTCCATTGCTGCCAGGGTCAATGTCTTGGGCTACTCCACCCGGACTGCTGGGGACATACAAAAAAAAATTAATGATCTGCGGCGCAAGGTGAGGGACAAGGTGGCCTCCATCAGGAGGTATGAGAGGGGCACAGGTGGTGGTCCCCCATGTCCTGTCACCCTGACCGCAGAGGAGGAGGTGGTCGCACGCTGCCTGGAGAGGGAGCAGGTGGAGGGGGTCGCAGGCTATGACTCCGTGGAGGAAGGCACAAGGACAGGTAAGTGTTTTATAATCCCCTATTTGTTGTTTTGCATTTGGGGGGGGGAGGGTACATGTGCCAAGTGTGTGGGACCACCAACATGTGTCTGCTTTGTGTCATCCACAGATGACGGAGCTGGGCCATCATCTGTCAGCGTGCATTCCACCCCATCCCCCCCACGCCATCGTGTGCCCGAGCCACTGGGTGGTGAAGAGGTTGTGGAGGAGAGTGGCCACACCACACCTGCCGAGGTGGTTGTAGAGGAGCCTGCTGTGGCAGAGCAGGACTTTACCTTAGTTTTGTCTGTCTCCTCCCCTTCTCCTGGGCCGTCTGTCGTCCCCTCCCCCATCCTTGGAAGCCCCTCAAGGGCGACTCCCTCCCCCGAGGACAACCATCTTCTGGCCCCAGGAAGGCGACCCAGAAGACCAGGGGGGTGTCTGATGGTGTCCAGGACCAGTTGGCGAGGGATCACGCCAGGCAGACGGAACAGATGGGGGCCATAGTTGGGCACTTACAGAAAGTGTCTGACAGCCTGGGCTCCGTTGCCAACCTCAGCAACGCAGTGCAGGATGTAAGCTGCAACTGCGCTGCAGTGGTCACCACTTTGGGGGAGGTGCAGGGGGATATTCGGCACCTTACTGCAGCCGTCCAGGCCAACACTGCTGCCATCCGGGACCAGGGGAGGCTGAGTCGGCGGGCCCAGCATTATCAGGTCACCCGTCAGCTCCGGATGCAGGGCCAGACGAACTCCTACCTTGGACGGATAGCCAGGGCCTTGGAGGGCATGCAGGCCACACCTGCCAGGAGTGGCCCACCTGGGGATCAGCCACCTCCAGATGCCCCCCCCCCCCCACCCACTCCATCCAGGCAGCTGAGGAGCCAGAGAGGGGCCCCCAGAAGAAGCCCCCGGCATCCCCGATGAGGCCTTTTTTTTTTCTTGTTTTATATTTTTGGTTTGGACATACTCAGGTCATGAGTTTTTTTTTCTTTTTCTCAGGTTATGAGATTTTGTTTATTTTATTTATCAGGATATGATATTTTTAATATCTTTTTGTACTGCACACGGTCAGGAGTGCAGGGGACAGTGTGAATGGTGTGTGAATGTGAGGGGGTGGCACTCCTGAAAGTAAGGGGTGTCACCCTCGGCCGTGGTGGTGAAGTTAACCCCACGGCTGTATGAATGACGTGTGAAAGGTGTGTGAATGGACAGTGACATCATTGGGGCCTTGACGCGGCGTTACTGCTCCCAACTCCTACATGCTGGACTTGGGCTAATCCAATGCGATGTGCATGTGGTGTGTGTGATGTAGGGACATCAGTGGTGTACACGCGTGCACTGTCTGTGTTATTAATGTTTTGGTTTAGTGGCCAAAGATGCCTACGGCGAGGACCCTCCTGACTGCTCTTCCATCAGCAGACTGGTTCTCCTCTGGCAGGTGGGGACTGTGTGGGTCGGGGGTCAGGTCATCACGTATGTCAATCTGCAGGCCTTTTTTCATAGCAAAGTTATGTAGTATGCAACATGCACCGATGATCTGACACACAAAGGTAGGTGAATACAATAGGGCCCCCCAGACTTATCCAGGCATCGGAAACGGGACTTCAGGAGCCCGAATGTTTGCTCCACCACTGCACGGGTTTTGATGTGTGCTTCATTGTATTTTCTCTCTCCTCTGGTTTGGGGTTCCGGAAAGGAGTCATTAGATGGGGTCCCAGTGCATATGCAGAGTCACCTGGAAGGGAAAAGACAGGAGAATGTTAGTCATGCATGTGCGACTTCTGTTGTGCATCACGGGAGGGGATAGTCATGCCTGACTCCCTTGTCACTCACCAACCAGCCAGCTGTCCCCATACATGTTCTGGTTAAATTCTGCTGGGATGGGGCTCTGATTGTATATGAAGCTGTCATGGCTGGACCCGGGGTGTTTGGCACGGACGTGCCATATGAGGCGTTGGGCATCAGCTATCACCTGTACGTTGATGGAATGCCAATGCTTCCGATTGCGGTATATGTGCTCTGTGGCACTGGGGGGCTGTAGGGCCACATGTGTGCAATCAATGGCCCCCACAGTGCGAAGAAATCTGTCATTGCCTTCTGCCGCAGCTCCTCAGTGGTGGGTCTGATGAACTGGTTGGACATGCGTCTGAGGATTGCAGGGACAACCTGGTGCACACATCTGCTCAAAGAGGACTGTGACATCCCAGCCACCACTCCACTTGTACGCTGGAATGATCCACTTGCAAGGAAATGGAGTGTTGCCAGTACCTTCACCAGTGGCTGCACTGCTTGTGAGCGGTGTGTTGGGCTGGTGATGTCATCCTGCAGGGTTGTGGTTAGTTCAAGTATTGCATCTGGGCTGAATCTGAAGAAGCGATACACCTCCTCATCCCCCATGCCAAAGAGGTTCATACGAGTGCGGTATATCCTCTCACGTGGCCGCCTTCTTCGTTCCAGGGGACCCATCAGTAGTTCTAGGACCACAATTGCCCCTGGCATGTTGGCACACAGAGGTGTTGTCCTTGCAAGTGTTGTTGTTCAGCAAGCTCCTATCGTCGGTAACGCTGCTGTAGCTGCTCTCCTGCTGACCTGTGACCGTCTGGAGTAAAGATAAAGCAGCCTTTTGTAGAAATAACTTTGTGCCGGACGGACCAGATACGCGCGGCGCATGTAGCCAGCGTATGGTGCTAATCCGTTCGCGAATTGGGAAATCTCCCTCATTTGCATATTTGCAGGGGAAATCAATGGGCGCGACTGATGCGCCCAGCAAAAATAAGCGCTGACGATACTCTGGCGTCGGAACGTTCCGCCGGTCGCAAATGACCCGTTATTGGGCGCATCTAGTTTGGTGGGTACGGGCACATAGAAACGACGGCGCATCATCACAGTTACGCGGCGCATATCCAAATACTCCAGCGCAAGTGTTCGTGAATCTGGCCCTTTGATTTTAAGTGAGTATTCTAATGGATTTCCTTCCAAGCTCCAAATTTTTGAGTGTTTTGACTAATTATATGAGCAGCCTTTTTATGGTTGCTTATTGATGTTACAATACTAGATATATTTATTTATATATATATATATATATATATATATATATATATATATATATATATATGTACCTATGAGGGTCCTCCATTAGTAACAGATTTTGATTGGAATTTTTTCTTTTAGCTAGGTCTTTTAAGCACTCACTGTGGGTGTTTGGTTTCTAGGAGTCTGGTCTGTTTGCTGCCGTGAGGATGGTTTTCCTCCACCCTTACACCTGGGGGTCTTTCTCCCTCTCTTCTCCTTTTTCATGTAGGGATATAAGGGCCCCTGGTGGTAAGTTATCTTTTTCTTTCACTTGTGGACCGGTTTACAGGTGGGCCTCCAATCCTAAATAAATGTCTATAATTGTCAATTTCTAAGTGGTAACTCCACTTTTTGTTTTTCTATATATTTTTTTATTTGTTACCTGTATAGACGTTTGAGACATACCTTTCCCGACGAAGCCCCAATGGAGGAAATATGTTGGGACCACGTATGATTTTCTCAGCCCACAACTGATGCAACCACCTTTTTGGAATCACATAACATTTATTGTATATTTTTCTACTAAGTGGCAATTGAGTCTTCCATTGTGTTCGATATTAGTACAACAGCACCGTTATAGTCCCATCTCTCCTCTTTTGTTTCTTAATTACATTTTGGGATGAGGTGCGTTACATTAGGTGTCTACCCATAGCCAGACCACAACAATTCTAGGGGTAGCAAAATATATATTGGCAAAGGTTTTACCTTTCTTTACTCTATATTAAACTAAAAACACTTTTTGACGATACATAAAATTTGTTCATATCAAAGAAAGACATGAATTTTGCTAAACATTTTGCCAAAATGTTAACATGGTGTATAGTACAAATTGGTCGAAGTTTTATTCTCAACAAAACTAGAGTTACGCTTTAAAGTGAGTCCAGAGCTGAAAAGTATACAGGTCAACTATTAAACCCTTGGGAGATGTGGGCCCCCAGGTAGCTATCCAAACTGCACAATATTTGGAGAAAGGGAGAAGTTTTGCCGCTTCAGGTGGGATGTGTCCTTGTAATGATCCTCCTCACATAAGCCACAAGTGCAGGCAATGCATATAGCAAGGTAGAAAAAATTAAAACAATTCTGAACAGCCGCACTCCAAACAATCATTGCCTTTATTGGTAAAATCAAAAACAGCACTACAAGCCACAGCGACAGCAAACTGGACAGCTAATGCATTTCATACTATTCCTAGTGTTTAATCATAGCTTGCTGTTGCTGTAAACTGTAAACTGAGCCATCTTTCAATTATGAATATCGCCAAGATTAGCCTTAGAGACGGATCACACAGGGGCGACCTGGGATCCGACTTTAAAGCGGAGGTTCACCCTAAAAACATTTCTCTAACATTACATTGTACTCACTTCCAACATTGACAGTATGCAGATTTTAAATATTTTTTTTGCTGTACATACCATTGTATAGCTATTCCCCCCCCCCCGGCTTCCGGGTAATGGCTCCCGTGGGTGTGGGCGTTCCTATGCAGAGGCTAAGTGATTGACGTGATGACAAAAACTTCCCCCGGTGCATAAGGCGCGTCACTAATTGCCGAAGGAAGCCGAACGTCGGTGTGCAGGCGCCGTATAGCAACTCGCAGTTCGGCTTCTTTCAGAAACTCGTGACGTGCCTTATGTGCCGGGGGGAAGTTTTTGTCATTACGTCAATCACTTAGCCTCTGCATAGGAACGCCCACTCCCGTTGGAGCCACTACCCGGAAGTCGGGGGGGGGGGGGGGGATTTGCTATACGACGTTATGTACAGCAAAAAAAAAAATCAGCATACTGTCAATGTTGGAAGTGAGCACAATGTAATGTTAGAAAAATGTTTTTAGGATGAACCTCCGCTTTAAGTCTCCCCAAGTCTCGCGGTTGAGAAAATCAATGGAAGTGAATGGAGCCGTCTTAATACACACTACTGAAGTCGCTCCAATTTCAGAAAAGATTCCTGTACTACTTTAATCAGACTTGTAGGCAACTTGTACCCATTGATTTCAATGGAAGTTGCATCAAAAGTCTGATCACTGTCTTAACTGAAGCAACTTTACAGGAAGAGAACATACATTTCTCAGGCAAACCCCTCCCTCCCACAGAGCTGATTGTTGTTTGATTGGCCACTGGAAAGCCTCCTGTCCTGGAGGCGGCTTGAAGTTGCCTCGTACTGTCCTGGAGGCAACTTGAAGTTGCCTTGTAAGTTGCCTGATGATTCATACTCAAGTCTTGTCGAAGTTGCCTCCCAAAGTCATGCTAGAAGTCGTGTTGCCCCAGTGTGAACCAACTCTAAGGCCTCCTGCACACTGAACGTTAAAATAACGTTATAAAAATGTCAGTAGCTTTTTAGCGCTTATTATCATTTTTTGGTGTTTTTTTTGTTTAAGAAAAATGTATTTATTAACTTTTTTCAATGTATCATAAAATGTTAAAAAACTTTGGTGAGCGACGTTTTTGAGCGTTTATCGACGTTTCTCAGCATTGGAGCGTTTTTACAGATGAAAAACGTCTCTCAGAACTAAAACAGCCTATGTGTGCATGGACACATAGGATAACATGATGGAGAAAAAACATCTACAGCCACAAACAGCTGCTATAAAAACATCCAGTGTGCATGAGGCCTTATACTAATCCCCTGTGGATCAATACGTTTTTGCTTGCATGGGAATAACATATGGAGGCATATGACCTACATGTCGGAGGGTTTCACTATAACAAGCATGAAGATACCTACCTCTTGTGCCTATGATAACAAAAATACTAACAAAACTACTATGCATGATAAGGGGTCTACTTTAGTGTGAGCCTGAGCTGAAATCCTGAACTTGTCTAACTTTATAAAGAACATCAAGAGATGTTAATCGTACCTAAGCGGTATTAATAAAGATTTACCTTTTTTCTGGAATTTCTTCTGGAAAATATCATTGCACTTCCTGGTTTGTGAGAGTGCCTAGGCACTCCTGTGCCCACAGACTTGTAGCTGTATATCTGCAGTGTGAGATCTAAGAAACTGCTGCCTTTGACTGTAATGCCGCGTACAGCTGATCGGACATTCTGACAACATGGATTTTTTTCCAGCGGATGTTGGCTCAAACTTGTCTTGCATACACACGGTCACACAAATGTTGTCAGAAATTCAGAACGTCAAGAACATGGTGATGTACAACACGTATGACAAGCCAAGCAAAGTGAAGTTCAATAGCCAGTGCGGCTCTTCTGCTTGATTTTGAGCATGCGTGGAATTTTATGCGTCTGAATTGTGTACACAATCAGAATTTCCAACAACAAAACTTGTTGTCGGAAAATTTGAGTATCAGCTCTCAAATTTTTGTTGTCGGAAATTCCAACAGCAAATGTCCAATGGAGCCTACACACAGTCGGATTTTCAGACAACAAGCTCCCATCAAACATTTGTTGTCAGAAATTCCAATCGTGTGGCATTAGACTAAGTAGATCTGAAGTGGGATTTTGTGATTTCCAATACTCCTTATTGGAAATTCTGAATCTGCCTCTAACAAGATGGCCACTTCCACACAACAACATTATGAAATAAAAAGCTGGCCATACATGGCTCAAATATTGGCCATTTCCAGCTGAATTTGGTGCCAATCAAGCAGTGGGTGGCCCTGTTAGTACCACTTGGCTCAACAAACTTTCATCTAAATATCATAAGGAGTCAGGTGGAAAATTCACAGCTGAACAGTGACTGCAGATCATTACTGTTCGGGTATTATGACAGGCACAGGGGCAGTAGCTATCAAAATACAATAGCACCCAGGAGAGATTTCGCCATCCATGCTGATTAGTGTGGGTGGGGTAACCTATTAATATGTATGACAAACTTAAGACATGGCAAATCAGTAATGGGGATACAATAAACTGCAGGAAAACCACAGGCAACAAAGGGGACTAGTCCTTTGGCCTTTGTGTCCCCTTTTGAAGGCACAGCTTTCAGAGTCTAGTAAGGACATGAAGTGCCTGTAAACTTATATAATATCAGATTATGTGCACTTGATGTTTTTGCAAACTATAGTGTTGCACATATACTGAAAGTATGGTCAATAATTCCAATGTGTGAAGAGAGCGTGCCGGGAGAAACCAGAAGTGTTTTTATTAAAAAGTTTCTGCAATGACACAAACACATGACCTTCAGACTGATAGACTGGGTAGCAACTGCTATTGTGTTCATACAAAATAATACACATCTATATCTATAATAATAACATTCATATATACAGGAATAATGTGCAAAAAGAAAATAATAAACAATTGTATGTGTTGATGTACACTTAATACAATTAATCACACAGCAGCCTTTGCTGATCCCAAGGATCTAAATTAAATCACGTTCACCCTGTTTATAGCCTTAAACATGCTGTCTCTTACCTGCTATGACACAAACACATGACCTTCAGACTAATAGACTGGGTAGCAACTGCTATTGTGTTCCCACCAGAAACAAAGGTCAGTCTTTTGGTTCCCCTGCTATTAGCAATGGTTCCATTAGAATGTGCTTTCTGTCAATCAGGCTTTTTACTCTATGCTGCCATCTACTGGTGACTTAATAGAAATGCCATGAGTTTTACTTTCTCCATTAGCAGAACTATAATCCTTTTTTATGGGGTACCTGGTTTTGACATCCCTTACAGTAGCACAGGGTCTTCAAACTATGGCCATCCATTTGTTCAGAAACTACAATTCCCATCATGCCCAGTCATGTCTGTGAATGTCAGAGTTTTGCAATGTCTCATGGGATGTGTAGTTCCACAACAGCTGGAGGGCAGTAGTTTGAGGATCCTTGCAGTAGTAGAACCTAATCAGGGTGTTTTGTGGTGGATGATGGAAAAATCATCATTGCATATAGGTGCTAACTGGTGTCTGGAGCTCACATAAGCAGGATATACTGAGGACAGGCTTTTTTACCACTACATGCCCAAATCTTTATCAAACACTATTTATAGAAAATATTGTGTTGAAAGGTAAAAAAAAACAGACATACGTAACTACCGGTTTTCTATTTGTTTTATTATCTTGTTATCTTGCCCGGAGGTTCCTTTTAATAGAAGTATAAGTCACACAGCCTGTTTTCAAACAGAGATCTCTCCACATTCTCTGCTTCATACAACATGCCTGCAATAAGACATGAATAACTCAGATAGAGTTTCTCTTTTATAGCCGGGCCTAATTTGTTATATGACAAAAAACAATAAGTGATCCTTTAGCCTCTTTAGTTGTTGTGAGGCTTGCAAATTACAATGGAACCCTCTCACTCAGCAGTCTTATTCTGATTAAACATTTATGGCTTAGTTTGTGCGCAGTGATCCTGGACAGGATAAGAGAACTGGAAGATGACAATAAGTACAAGAGTTGTCATGGGGATTATACAACAAGACAGGTGATGCATGCTCCTTCCAGAGGCACATTGTATAATGGTGCACAGTTTTATGTATTTATTCTTTTTTTTTTTTTTTATTATTCTTAAATCAGTTTACAGATGTTAAAATAAGAAAAAACAATTATATACTTTAAGGCAAACCTGTTTTGTAATTTGCTGAAATAAGCTTTCCTAGCCTTTTGTTATCATTCTTATCAACCAAGTGTAGAAATATTTGTTTCAAATTTCAGTGTTTTCCTTTTAGCGAATTTTAACGCAAAATTAGCAATATGTTCAATGATTTTATAAAAAAATAAAGCATAGAAAAGCATAAAACGAAGAAATAAAATACAAACTCAAAGCAGTAAAGATAAGAAAATAAAAACTATTATAATGCAGAAATAAACCATTATGATAAACTATAGCAATGTTGCCAAGTTAGGGAGAAATGTGTAAAAAGAGACTGCAAAAGAGTCACACACCTAAAGTGTTACTAAATTAAGGACCCTGCATTCACTATATCTGGTCTCCCACAGTACACAGGACATGAAAATATACAACTATTTTTGTAAATATAAATTGCTAAACACCCTTTCTCATCAGCAGTATATAACAATCTTATGACTTCTATCAGTGTCTGGGTAAAGTTTGTAGGAGGAGTTTTCATTCTGCTCAGACTGTGCTTTGAGTACCCCTGACCATCTAATTGGCCCAGTGCTGATCACATGTACCCTCCCAAGAAAAAAAAAAACTCTCTAGCAATACACAATAAACTGAGCATGTGCAGAGTGACTCCAAAGGCTCAGTCTTATCCGGAGTTGGATTGGGGACAGTGGAAGAAGGGGAGGATTAGAGATGATAGGATCAAACATCCTTTTTACACATTAAGTATAACAAGCATGCTTTACTGCATGTACCGACTGATTTTACTGTTGTGGGTTTAGTAACATTTTAAGCTTATGAGTTTTACAGGACACAAAAAGTGGCCATAGGAAGAGGTGGTCCTTTATGTCTGTTAACCCCTTCCTTACCGGGCCATAGGGGATTGCCATCTGTAGCAACCCCTCGCCGATGAGAGTGGACGTCACACAACGTCCTTTGTTCTCTGCGTTCTAGGGCACGCGTGCCCGACGGCCGCCGGGCACCCGCGATTACCGTTGATCACGACAGGAGTGTGGATCTGTGTCAGATCTACCTCCTGTCAGCGGTGAGGAGACTGATGTGTGTTCCCAGAACAGAGGAACACACATCGGTCTCCTCCCCCTGTGAGTCCCCCTCCCCCTACAGTTAGAACATACTTTAGGGAACATTTTAACCCCTTCAGCGCCCCCTAGTGTTAACCCCTTCCCTGCCAGTCACATTTACACAGTAATCAGTGCAGTTTTATAGCATTAATCGCTGTGTAAATGTGAATGGTCCCAAAAACGTGTCAAAAGTGTGCGATATGTCCACCGCAATGTCACAGTCACAAAAAAAAAAACGCAGATCACTGCCATTACTAGTAAAAAAAAAATGCCATAAATCTATCACCTATTTTGTAGACGCTATAACTTTTGCGCAAACCAATCAATATACGATTATTGCGTTTTTTTACCAAAAATACGTAGAAGAATATGTATCGGTCTAAACTGAGGGAAAAAAACGTTTTAAAAAAAAATAAAAATTGTGATATGTATTAAATAAAAAAGTAAAAAATATTGTGTTTTTTTTTAAAATTGTATCTCTTCTTTTGTTTATAGCGCAAAAAATAAAAATCACAGAGATGATCAAATACCACTAAAAGAAAGCTCTATTTGTGTGGGAAAAAAACATAACGATTTAATTTGGGCACAGTGTTACATGACTGCGCAATTGTCATTCAAAGTGCAACAGCCCTGAAAACTAAAAATTGGTCTGGGCAGGAAGGGGGTGAAAATGCCCTGTATGGAAGGGGTTAAACAACAAAGTTTGAGAACCAGTGGAGTAAAGGGTATATTGTGGCAGAAAGGAATAGTGAGAGGTGGGGATGAATTTATCTAGACCCGTGGTGCCCAAAAGGGGGACCTCCAGTACGTAGTATGCAGCCCACTGTGTTTCAGGCCTCTAATCATGCCTTGGGCACAGCACCCTACAAGCTGATTGACTACAGCCCTGGTGGACTTTAGCACTAGAAATGCAGGCTGTTAATGTTGTGGCCCAGCACTAAGCCTAGTAGGTGAATTGATTAGTTCCTGGGCTTCTGCTCCTGCTAGCAAGTGCTTCATAGGAGCACTTGCAGCAGGCAATGTACAAACAATGTGGAACAGAGTGTTTATATCAGAAGTGAAATGATGTCATGGCATCCTATTAGAATGGAGGCTTGGGTAGAACAAAAAACAGTACTGTCTAGCCTCTAACCACAATAGTATATAACTGCTATGCTGAACTTTTGCTGGCTGACTTTTATATAGCTTACTATTATGCCGCGTACACACAATCACTTTTTGTGATAAAAAAAAAAAAAAAAAACAACGTTTTATGTGACGAAACAAAACAAAGTTTTTCAAACTTAATTTTCCAAAACAACGTTGCATACACACCATCGTTTTTCCAAAATGCTCTAGCAAAGCGTGGTGACATACACCACGTTCGACGGCACTCTGTTCCTTTGAAGATCCGTCTCATAACTTGCTTCTGAGAATGCGCGGGTTTAAAAACATTGTTTTCAACATCGGTTTGCACACACACGATCACTTTTTATGACGTTTCTGAAAATTGACACAAAAAATTCAAGCAAGTTCGAATTTTTTTTTGGTCGTTTTTTTGAAGACATAAAACAACGTTTTGCCCACACACGATCATTTTAAGTGACGTTTTTGAAAACGTTGTTTTTTTTATCACAAAAAGTGATCGTGTGTACGCGGCATTAGAAGTGATTTGTTGCTGCAGAGCTGTATAAGTGACTGGATCAAGTGTCCACCGACCAAATTCAGCACTCCACCAGCACTTAGGAACTAAAACATGCAGTACTATTAGCTCAATTAATTATAAATCAAATACCGTATATACTCGAGTATAAGCTGAGATTTTTTGGAGCTCTTTTTTTTAGGGCTGTAAATACCCCCCTCAGCTTACACTCGATTCAGTGTACCTGAAATGATTAAGAGGCTGCGGGCACCTATCGCTTAAAACTCACGGCCTCCTCCTGGTCCCTTCCGTGATAGGGAGAACTGTGTCTGCTGAAAAACGCCTATCACGAACGTTCTCTCATCCTCGGGTTTCCCAGCAGACACTGTGTTCAGTGTTCCACTAAGCACGGATGCCTTTTCAACCTCGGACAAGAGGATGTCCATGATTGGTGGAACACTGAACACAGTGTCTGCTGGGAAACTGAGTCCGAGAATGAGGGAACGTCCGTCATAGGCGTTCTGTCACACCTATCACGGAAAGGGACCAGGAGTAGACCGCAAGTTTTAAACATTTTCTCAATTTCAGGTACACTGACAATAGGCACAGTGAGGATGGGCACAGTGAGGATTGGCACAGTGAGGATTGGCACAGTGAGGATTGGCACAGTGAGGATGGGCACAGTGAGGTTGCAATGGGCACAGTGAGGTCGGCACAGTGAGGTTGCAATGGGCACAGTAATGTTGGGCACAGTGAGGTCACAATGGGCACAGTGAGGCGTGCAAACGGGCATTGTTGACCCTCTTTTTCGGCTTACAGTAGCTACTGCATTCTCACCCTAGGCTTATACTCGGGTCAATAAGTTTTCCCAGATTTTTGTGGTAAAATTAGGTACCTCTGCTTATATACTTGGTCGGCTTATACGTGAGAATATATACGGGTAACTTTTTTACTACAGCAGGACACCGCAATGCACACCGGTGCACAGGTTACAGTGTGTTGCAGTAACACATGACATGTCATATGTTTTACTGCTTTAATAAGGGAAGCTCAGAACCACCAGCCAGCTCTTTGTCCATTCAAAAACTAGCAAACAAAATAGCTTCCTTCAGTGAAACAAACAAAAACAGTCAATTATTCTGGTATGATGAAAATAACATGTTGGCTCACCACCATTATACCAATCCCACACCAGGGTTTAGGGTTCCTGTCTATTTTGGAATGCTGCAAAATCAATAGGAGTTCAGCAAACAGTGTCTTAGTTGCAAGACAGCTCGCACTTGCTCACAGCTGTAAACCACTTCACTCTACAGTACAGTTTAAAGCCCCGTACACACGGCCGAGAACCTCGATGGGCGGAACACATCGTTCTGCCCGTCGAGGTTCTCGGCCGGCCATCAGATTCGGCGACCAGCCGTCGGGAAAGGCGACCAGCTCTCTATTTCGGCTCAACGGCATTCCCGACGGGATGCTCGCCGAATCCGTACACACGGCTGAGGTTTTTGGCAGAATCAGGATGCCAGCGAGGTTCTCGCTGGTTTCTGCCGAGAACCTCGGCCGTGTGTACGGGGCTTAAGGCCTCTTTCACACGGAGCGGTCCGTTTTTCGGTCCGCTCCGTGTGTGTCCGTCGGCTCAGCGGGGGGTCCCGCTGAGCTGTCGGCGGACAGGGCGGTCCCCGCACACTGTGCAGGGACCGCCCTGTCTCTCCTCTGCTATCCCCTATGGGGAATCGGATAAAAACAGACCGTCTGTCCGTCTTCATCCGATCCGATCCTTCAGACGGAAGAAAAATAGGGTTTTCTTCCGTCTGAAAAATGGATCCAGACGGACGCGGATCTTAGGCGGACGTTAGCGGATGCATCATCCGCTAATGGACGCGATCCTATAGGGGCCCATTACAAGTCCATAAATGGACTTGTAATAAGTGGACGAACGGTCCGCTCATGTGAAAGGGGCCTAAGCCTTTAAGGACCAAAGTCCAAGTAATCAGGGTCTGTAGGCTTTTTCCCAACCAAAGACTTCCTAACCTGACTACCACAGAACCTCCAACCCTACATGGGTAAGAACCTTTGAATACTCAAAAATTGCATTCAAGTCACCCCATTGAAGGTACCATGATCAAAACAACAGGGGCATGTATCTCCCATCCAGGACCCATCCCTGGCTTTGCGTACACCGCATGTTAAGTCAGTGTTATAAAAAACTTGATGATGGAGATCTTGAAGCCACATATATTCATTAAGTTGACCACCACTGGTCTAGATTGTCTTTAATTAAGGAGAAAGTCAGACTCTGCATACTGAAGTGGTGGGTTTTCTCTTATTACTGTGGGGAATGGTGAGAAACTATGACCCAAGGTATGATTAATGAGATTATAACACACTCTCTATGTATGATGTTAAACCGGGATGCTTGGTTTGTTTGAGATGTTTGACTATACGAATACCCCAAGGCTACCTGTCTTAGACGTGTCTTACATTGTGTAAAGTCACATGAGTAGTATTGTTGAGCCTCTGTTAGTTACACAGATGGTTGTACTTCATGTACTGTATTATAAAAAGGGGTGTGTCCAGTACAGTGAACAAAGTGACAGGAAGGTCTGGAAGTACAATGGGCTCCGTGGGCGGCATAAACTAACAAACTGACCACATCAAATAAAAAATAAAATTAAATATGCTGGGACAAAAAAGTAATGTGAAGTTACACATACATATACCCTATAATCTGTTTGTACAATCTTCCTTAGATTACCCAACAACACTTTAGTGCAGGGGTTCACCTGATTGGATAGGAATTTCTTTAATTGTTTAATTACAGTATATAGAGCATGATAGGATTTTAATGTGCATTTTCTAGATTAGGTCTGATGAGTTACACAAGTTACTGCCATAAAGGCAAGAGCAGGCACTGTTTACAATCTTTCATGTATGGAAAGATTTCAGTACTGCAGAGTATACTTGGATAAAGAAAGCTTGGAGCTCTATAAAAAATGGAGCTTAGTAAAAAGTTAAAGCACATACAGAAATGGCAAAGTCACTGCCATGAATATTTGTCGATCACATGTTCCATCTAAGTGAGTTACAGTATTAAATTTTCATGATTTTGAATAGTGACACATGTATTGTTTAGCTTAATGGGAACCTGTTACAAAAGAAATAAAAGTGCTACCACTGCCCGCTCATTTTAAAGTATCAAATGTCTTAGTTGTTGTCCTTACTCTTCAGCCTAATTACTTACCAAGTTACGGACCTGGTGCAAGCACACTACCGGTGCATAAGGCTTGACACACGTACTTGTTTGTGTAGCGGCTTGCTCCTTTTTGAGCCGGCGCTGCTGTAAATTTAGGGAATTGAGGGAAGTCTGAGAATTAGTTTACTCAGACAAATTTGGCTTCTGTTCCAGCCATGGCTGTGCTGTGAGTGACCACTATTGTTCGCCTGGGGTTTAGTTGTTACTCCAGGCCAAGGGTGGCAGCAGCTAGGTCAAGGTGATTTGAGTATTTTCCCTTGGCAGCCAATCAGTGGGGTTGATCGCCCGCTGTGCATGCTGGGAAGGAGTATTTAAGGGACAGACGTCATTGGACTGGGGTCGTCGATCCTGAGTCTGTCGTCCCACCACCCCCCGTGTGTGGCCCTCCTGGCCGGGGGTGCGTGTTCTGTGAGGGATACTAAGACTCTTATTAATTAATTGATCTCCTAACATGATCTCTCAGGGTTGCCATTTCTACCGGTCTGATTCCAAATTACATCAAAGCATGCATAGACAAACACAGAGACAGACAAAGAGATTCACATCCTCACCTTTCAGCTTACGACCGACACAGAGACTGGACTTTATTGCTACCACAGCTTTATAAACATCACTACATCACAAGTACATGCACACAATTGATTGGTCCGTCCATATAAGGGTCTTTTTCTGTTCCATGTTCTTGTTACAGAATTCAAAGTTCCTTTCAAAGTATCCAAGTAAGGAGGAGGGGCGGTCTCATCTTGGAGCTGAGTTCATATCTTTTCCTTTTGGAATGAGGAGTTTTAGGAGTGAGTGGGGGAAGGGAAGCTTTTCTCTTGGAAAGTCCTTTTGTACTCCAATTTAAATGGTAACTTCTGAAACTTAATTTCACATTTTCAAACTTTAAAACAATCTTATCCGGGAACATATACACTTCATTTCAAATAGATTTACAGTCGTAACCTTTACATGGTAATATCTGAGTTTTCATGTAAGGATAATAAAAGTGTTTCAATATATATATCCATACATACATACATAATAATTCCATAGATCAAGCAATAGAAAGTAAACAAACAATATAATGGAGGAAAGGCAACATCTGAGTCACTCTATTCATAACACAAAAATATTAATTTCTCCATATTTTCCATCCATCACAGTTCCTGTAATCCTGGCTCTGGGACTACGTTGGTCCGGGGGTTGTGATCTTCTGAGTAGGCCCAGTAGTCAAATTGGAAGGTGATCCTGTGCTGAGGGAGGAAGCCGCTTGATTAAGGACCTATCTTGTAGAGGACCGAGCACGTGGTTGGTGTCTCAAGAGAGGCCTTGAACTTCATCGAAGGATACACCGTTTACTAGATGGAATTAATGGAAGTTACTCTGGAGAGATCTGGATGCTGAATCCTGT
The DNA here is from genome assembly GCA_029574335.1 of Rana kukunoris. NCBI lineage: Eukaryota > Metazoa > Chordata > Amphibia > Anura > Ranidae > Rana > Rana kukunoris. The sequence continues at coordinate 107,236,796 of CM056053.1, read as the reverse complement.
ACTGCGAGGATTCTGGACCGAGAAGTGTCTAGATCTGTGGGAAGGTCTGTGGCAGAGACTGTACCATTTTCCCGTGTGTCATTCCGGCTGCAAGGCTAGTGAGAGAAACCTATCTGGGTGAGCAAAACCCACTCTGGCTAAAATGGCGACGAAAGCTTTGTCTCTGGAAGCAGGAGTGTTTCCGGATTGAAATTACGCACCTGAACCTATCTACCTGTTACCCTTCCACCTCTTTATTCTCTTCTTTTATTCTTTTACCAAGTTCATAAAATAAAGTGTGGACATTGAACTTTTTCAGCTCTCATCTAGTACCCTGGACGGCGAGGAAATAGAGGTAACATGCCGCCCCGAAAATATCCAGCAGCTCCTTCGGGGGTAGTGCTACATTTGGTTCAAAGATTTGCTAGGAATTGAAGATAGAGGATGAAGATAACAGCTTAGGAACTAGTTTACAAATGAATATGGATATGACCATATTTCTATCATGATAAAAAAAAAAACAGAGCCTATTATAATAATATGGCTGGACGGGAGCACTGTTATCCAGGGTGGACCTCATTTGACTTTCCCCCAGTCATACTCCTTGTGCGCGTCCTAGGGGGCCACACAGTGATGCAATCTGTAACTCCACATGGCCCCCAGATACTGCAGAACACAGATCGTTGTACTTGATTTGACCAATCACAGCGATCACATGTCAGCTGTACACAATGACTTTCATTCATAGACATGAATTGTTTGCTATTGTGATCTCTGTGTTTGGTCACAGTGATCACATGGTACGGGGCCTGTACCATGTGATAGCTGTAGCCAATCACAGCTATCACAATAGTGCACAATGGCCCATGAATTGATGCCATTCACAAAGTAAAAATTGAACGCCCATACAGTGATCATCATTTTAGTAAGCAATCAGTATTTAGTAATAATAACTATGGTGACACAGTGCTTCTCTGGTGCCAGTATGTAAAAAAACATTAAAAATAAATAAAAATAAATTAAGAAAGTGAAAAAAGTATATATATATTTTTAAAACAGTTTTAACTGACAGGCCCTGTACACATAATCAGACATGTTTGATGAGACTTGTCCGACGGACCGTTTTCATCAGACAACTCTGAACTTGTCTGATGGTCTGATGTGTGTACACAAAAATCTGATCAGACCAGAACGCGGTGACGTAGAACACAATGACGTGATGAAAAAACGAAGTTCAATGCTTCCAAGAATGCGTCGACTTGATTCTGAGCATGCGCATGTTTTTGGTCCGATGCTTTTGTGTACTAACCATCGAACCTGTCCGACGGACAGGTTTCCATCGGACAGGTTTTAAAGCATGTTTTAAAACTTTGGTCCGATGGAAAACGGTCCGATAGGCCGTACACTCCATCAAACTGGTCTGATGAAACCGGTCTGCGGACCGGTTTCAGCGGACATGTTCGATCGTGTGTACGCGGCCTAAGTGTTCATGTTAAAACCACACCAGTCACATGATGCAGCTGCACTGCCTTGGTCACGTTATGTAAAAATATTTGTGAAAAAAAAGAATTGATTTATTTTCTCCCAAAAATTTTAACAAAAATTAAAACTTCTAAAGGTTACCATGCCTGTTACTAAATACCGTGGGTGTCCACTTTCCAAATAGGGGATATTTTATGGGTATTTGTAATGTCCTGGCATTTTAGTGCCTCAAGAAATGAGATCAGCCGTCAGTACATCAGGATTAATCAATTTTCATATACTGTATATACACCATAGATTGTAGACTCTATAACTTTCACACAGACTAAATAATAAATGCAGAGGGGGCGTGGCCGGGATGTGAACAAGAGCGGACGTGTGCTAGCTGAGCTCCGCTCCTACCGATATCCTGGCGTGACTTCCAGCGCTGATTCCTCCTTCCAGCAACCGCCTGCCCGGCACCCTGGGGCGAAAGAAGGCACCCGGCACCCCGAGGCCTCCTCCGTTGTCTCCGGGTAAGCTCCGTTCCTTCGGCAACCAAGTCGCGGCGGCCATCTTGCCCACGAGGCTCTCCGCAAAGGAGATGTCGGTTAGCTCTCCAGCCTCCCCTAATCCGCCGGCATCCCACGCCGCCTCACACGCTGAGCTCCTGGCGGCTATTAAGGAGGGTCGGGACTCGGTAATGGTCAAAATTGATCACCTAGTTGCGGATGTCAGCTTCATCCGCCATGACATGGACAAATTTAGGGCCCGGTTTACAGAGGCGGAGGGCCGCATTTCTCAGTTGGAGGACTCCACAAGGATTGATTCTAGGGATCTGCATGCCTTGCAACTGCAGGTCAAAGCCCTGCAGGAGAAGTCCATAGACACCGGGAACAGACTCAGAAGGAATAATATCAGGATCCTGGGCCTCCCTGAAAAGGTGGAAGGCCTCAGGCCTGCAGAATTCACGGAAACCTTCCTGATCTCCCTCCTGGGCCTGCCAGCCATGCCGCCTACATTTGTGGTTGAGAGGGCCCACAGGGTCCCCCCCAAGCCTCCGATCCCAGGAGCCCCCCCTCGGCCTTTCCTGCTCCGCCTGCTCAACTATAGGGATAGGGATAGAATCCTTGCTGCGGCCAGGGAGAAGAGGGACCTGCTTTACAACGGGGCCAAGATCATGCTGTTTCCTGACTACTCCCCAGAGGTGCAGCACCGACGCCGCTCCTTTACAGAGGTGAGGAGATGCCTGCGAGATCGTGGTCTCAAGTTCAGCCTGCTCTATCCCAGCAAGTTGTGGGTGATCGATGGGGACCGCACACGCTTCTTCCTGGATCCAGAGGTGGCCATGTCCTGGCTGGAGGGTCACTGAAGGAATTCACCTCGGGGCAAGTATTTTTAATTGTTGCCCTGCCTGCCTCCCATGTGATGCCTGCCTCCCCTCCCCTGGCTTCCTTGGCACGGCGCCCTGGCCTACGCCCTCCCTAACACTGCCTTACTTCTTACTGACAATTTTCATGATTGTGGTCATTCCTGTCTGTTTTTTCCATTAAGGCTGCCGCTGCCCTCACCTCTCCCCCCCCCCCCGAGTTCCCATTGTTGGCAGGTGTACAGGTCTGCCGTGTCACCTGCGGTGTCACCTGATGACTGATTGGAGGTCCGTCACCCCCCCTCTGACCCCCCCATACTCATATTTTCTTGTTTCCCCCTTGCCCCCCTTGCATTTCCCCTCCTCAGTTAACATGGAGCATTAGCCGCTATGCGCTGCCTTGCCCGGGAATCGGTCCTGATCCGGCTATCAGGAGTTGTGACTGCTCAGTGCACGAACTAGGACACGCACTACCTCGGCCTACGGACGTGGTGGCACTCCAGGACTGCTACCCCCCCCCCCTGTGTTTTTTGCTGGTCTCCCCTTTTTTTTTCTCTCTCTCTTTTCCTCCCCTTTTTGTGTTTGCCCCCCCCCCCCCTTTTTTTTTTTTGGTCTCCGGAGCCTGGACACTGACCATTGGTTTTTGCTGTACCCGATGTCCGGGTACCAGAGTGGGCGACCTGGCGCCTGCCGTGTAGGGCCCCCAGTTTTTAGGGGCTTATTTACACTGTTGTTTGACGGTTTTTGGGGAGAAACTATTCCCACCCCCCTGACCGTTGTTAGAGGGCTGGGACATAGTAGGATAGGCACTCAGTGCCTGGGAATTAGTTTTTTTTTAATGTTAGTTTTGTCTTGTAAGCTCAATGCCTGTTGTTGCTTTTTGATTATGCCATGCTCAAGTGTTCATATCATGCAGTGCTGTGTGCTCGGGATCTTGCCGCTCCTGGGGTGCTCCGGGGTGTACCTCTATAGTTATACTTTTTATTTCCTCCCCCCTCCGCCAAATGGCTGATCACTCAAGTGAGTCATTTACCATTCTCTCCTGGAATGTCAGAGGCCTTAACTCTAAATTTAAACGTGCCACTCTCTTTCAATACCTAAAAAGCCGCTCACCCCAGCTTATCCTACTCCAGGAGACTCATCTCATGGGCAGCAAGATCCTGACTCTCAAGAAGCCCTGGGTACAGCGGGCGATACATGCAACATACTCTACCTATGCTAGGGAGGTGTCAATCCTTATTCACAAAAATTTCCCTTGTGTAATTGAGGAGGTCCGTACGGACCCCCTGGGTAAATATGTGATACTGGTCTTCACGCTCTGGGCACAGAGATACATTGTTATAAATTTGTACATCCCCCCCCTTTTGCACCTGCCTTACTGTATGAGGTAATGGATAAAATTACGCCGTTTTGCGAGGGGAAGGTGTTGGTAATGGGTGATTTTAACGCCATCTTATCACACGACCTGGACAGACCGGCACCGCCCAAACATCGGTGTGTGGACCTGCCTGCCTGGGCTCAGGCGGTGGGTCTGGAGGTGGAAGCACCCTGGGGTGAGAGCTTACTCGTGTTTCTCAGCCTCCTACAAGACCGCGTCCCGGATAGATTTGGCCTTCTCCAATCCCGCACTGTTGGCGGATGTGTTGGAGGCGGACTATCTCCCAAGCGGTCTGTCGGACCATAGTCCTCTGGTGGTGGTGCTCCGCTCTCCGGCATCGCGCAATGCTGCGCTTTGGCGATTGAGCGCGCAATGGGTTACTCATCCTGACGTAGCTGATACCTTGCCCCCCTTACTAACCGAATTTTGGGAACGCAATGCAGGCACTTCCTCTCCTGAGGTTGTGTGGGATGCCTTCAAGGCCTACACTAGGGGGCAGTACATCTCCTCCATAGCTAATGTCAAGAAACAGCACTCGGCCCAGACTCGGGAGCTTGAGCGGATAACCACTGACAGGACTGACAGGTACAACTTGGAACCCACCCCAGATCATTTTGATCTGATGATGGCGGCCCAACGGGACTTACATTTACACCTGGCCGAGGAAACGCGCCTGGAGATCCACAAGGGCAAGCAACGGGCCTTCGAGCAAGGGGACCGTAACGGCCGCCTCCTGGCCATGACGGCCCAACATGTGTCCTCCCCCCAGGAAATCCTCCAGAACTTTAGTGACTTTTACAGGACTCTATATTCGTCTGGCCGACCCGCGGACTTCCGACCTGAAACTCTGAATGTTCTGATGGACTCGCTGGCGCTGGGCTGGCTCTCGGACGGGGAGAGGGAAGCTCTGGTCCAACCTTTCACGGCCTTAGAGGTGCAAAAGGCCATCCAGTCCTTTCCGTCTGGCAAAGCGCCTGGGCCGGATGGGCTCCCCCTGAACTTCTATAGGGCACATATGGGCCTTTTGGCCCCCTTGCTGGCCCAATTGTACACCTCATGCTTGACAGATGGCAGTCTCCCCGCCTCCATGTACCACGCTCATTTGACACTAATTTACAAACCCCCAAAGGGCCCGACCTCCTGTGCTTCGTATCGACCCATTGCTCTTCTGAATACAGACTTAAAAATCCTGACTAAACTTCTTGTCCTTTGGTTATATCCCATGCTGCCCACGGTAATCGACTCGGACCAGACGGGCTTCATGCCCCGGAGGTCTACAGATGTGAACCTCAGGAGGCTGTTTACCAACATACACACCCAACACCTAAATGTGGGGACGAGGACTGTGGCCTCATTAGACGTTGAAAAGGCTTTCGACACGGTCGAGTGGCCTTTCCTGTGGGAAACTTTGCGTAGGATGGGATTTCCCTTACTTTTTATTAAATGGCTCCAGGTAATCTACAAGACCCCCACCTCCTCGGTGCGTCTGGGTGGTGGACTGTCTGTCCCCTTCAGGCTTTTCCGAGGTACGAGGCAGGGTTGCCCTCTCTCTCCGGCTCTATTTGCCCTTGCCATTGAACCGGTGACGGAGGCTCTCCGCTCCTCACCGCTTATTAGAGGTCTACGTGTGGGCCTGCTGGAGGAGAGGGTGGCCCTGTACGCGGATGACATGCTACTGTTCCTAAATGACGCGGGTCCCTCGCTGCAGGGTGCACTGACTGTTCTAGACAAGTTCGCCTCGGTCACTGGACTCAACGTGAACTGGTCCAAATCGCTGCTCTTCCCAATTGACCAGGCGGCCCGGTCCACCTCCCCACCCGACAGCCCTCTCTGCTGGGTTAGTTCCTTTAAATACCTAGGGGTACAGGTCTCTGCCTCAGCCTCTGATTTTATTTCGCTTAACTTGTCCCCGGTTCTACTAGAAGCCCAATCCAGGCTTAAGGCTTGGAGTAATCTCCCACTATCTGTTTGGGGAAGGGTAAATCTTATCAAGATGAAAATTGTCCCTATGCTTGTAGATCTATTCCGCCATTCCCCGCAGTGGGTGCCCAGGTCCTTCTTTTGTAAATTGAATCAGGTTTTGTCCTCTTTCATCTGGGGCCCCTCTCCGCCAAGGTACAAGTTAGCAACATTAATGAGGCCACGGACGCAGGGGGGAATGGCGTTCCCCGACTGTTACAAGTATTTTCTGGCAACCCAGTTGGTTACTGCGGCCTGGTGGCTGCGACCGGATGGGACCAACACCTCTACTGCCCTGGAGGCCTCGGTGGTCGGATCGTTGGAGGCCCTCCAGCTTTTGCTGTTCCGGGGCCCCCGCACACCATACCCTCTGACCCCTTCCATGCTTACCACCCTGCGGGCGTGGCGGACGGGGCTGGCCATTGAGAAGTGCAAACCCTCTGAGGTTTCCCCCAATGCCCCTATCTGGCTGAACCCTACCTTGAACCACTTTTACAGTATAAGCTTTTAGACCCCGTTGCGTGGTCAAGGCGCGGTATCAAACTGATCTCGCACATTGTCTCGCAAAATAAACTGATACCCTTTGAAGAGCTCTTGTCCACATTTAATTTACCCCCACACTATCTTTTCAGATACCACCAACTGTCACATGCGTTCGCGGCACAGTTCCCGCTGTCATCCTGCATCGTGGCCCAGTCGGAGTTGGAGAGAACACTTAGATTTTGCTGTGAGACGAAGCCCGCTTCGCATTTGTACTCATACCTGATCTTTGTCTCTCTCCCTCCCCTGGACGGGCTGCGATCCAGGTGGCAGGGTGACATTCCTACGTTAGACACAGATGACTGGGATGATGTATGGGACCTTCCCTTCCGCACCCTGGTCTCTATTCGAGACAGGCTGGTGCAATTTAAGATTGTCCACAGGGCATATTTCACCCCGCACAGGCTCCACAAGATGAACCCTGCACATTCCCCAGAGTGTTGGAGATGTAGCGCCTCCCCTGGCGACTTCTCTCACATTTTTTGGCAATGCCCCGCAGTGAAACAGTATTGGGAAGCGGTACTGGAAATGACCAACAAGATTGCGGCGGTTCAACTGCCCTTGGCAATGGAGATCTGTCTCCTGGGTATTATTGAACACATTGTTCCGACCTCCGCTAAACGCACATTGATCAGCCTGCTTCTTTTCTATGCACGCAAGAATATTGCCATGCACTGGAAGAAATCCACGCCCCCCTCCCTGGTGCAGTGGAGGCGTCTGGTGAACACCAGCCTTCCCATGTATAGGGAAACGTATATTAATCGGGGCTGCCCACAGAAGTACGACAAAGTTTGGTGAGCCTGGCTGGCGGAGGCCGAAACTGCTGGCTGATAGTACAATGTGAATGCTATGTCTGTCTAGTGGCTAGTGTCCTGTTATTGGTATATGCCGAGCTAGTGTGCCGGCACTCTGAGGTCATGTCTTGTTTGTGTTTGGGTGCACCCCTGCCCCCCCCCCCCCCATTCCTGCGCATCTGCCAATGGAGGCGCACTGTTGCAATTTACTGTACCATGAGTCCTTATCTCTACAATGTATGCATTTGAGCTGTGTTCTTATGTTTTTGTCTTGTGTATTTTTCTTTGTGTATTGTTTGGAAACCTTAATAAAAATAATTTGAAAAAAAATAATAATAATAAATGCAGATTTGGATTATTTTTATAAAAGAAATGTATCAGAATACATTTTGACCTAAATTTATAAAGAAAGAATATTTATATCATTTTATAACAGAAGCTAGGGAAAATGTTTGTTTTTATTCTCTTTTTTTTTTATTATTTATATGGCAAAAAAACAAAACCCAGTGGTGATTAAATGCCACCAAAAAAAGCTGTATCTGTCTAAAAAAAAGATAGAAATGTAATTTGGGTACAGTGTTGCATGACTAAGTAATTGGCATTTAAATTGTGACAATGCTGAAAATTGGCCTGGCCAGGAAGGGGGTGAAAGTGTCCTGTATTGAAGTGGTTAATAACAGATAATTACAACTAAGGTGAATTAGAAGTTTAATATTATTTTAAATCACCCATTAATTTTAAATTGCAGCCAGCTAAGATTTTCTAAAAAAAAATAATCATATTGAAGGAGTGGAGTGGTGGAGCACGGAACCCCAGTTGTAGGCAGGTTGGTCTGACATATATTTTGCCCAGGTGGGAAGGGGTTAAACCTTTCTGTTCCCTTTCTGGGCATTTTCTGGACTTTGCCTTCTACCCTTTTGCTGGCAGCCTGCATGGGAAGAATGAAAAGGCTAAGTATGAAGATGTAGAAGAATGGGAAGGTTCCCCAGTGGGGCTTTGGACAGCAATGTAATATAGTGGAAAAATTAGCAAATGGATAGCAAAAAGGGGTACATTTATTAAAATTGTACAGGTATCACAATGAATGAAGTTACAACATTTAAAAGGCTGGTCAATAGGTAAAATACATAATCCACAATGTAGCTTATATTCAAGTTTACACAATACTGTGCACATGGTTACACATCAGATTGCTGGATGTGGTGGAATCCCCGACGCCTTTCGACCTCTGTAGCGGTCATCATCAGGGGGAACTTAGCTCTATAAAACACATTACATCATTTCAGATATAGGAAAACATCATCATAAGTCCCATTTGGGGTTTAACATGAGATACAGTATTTAGCACTGAAGTAGGGTGGATAGTCCCATGGCCAGATGGGTTGTGAATCGCCGGTTGATGAGGGGGATCCCGTGGAGGCACCCACTTCCTCACGGTGGAAGAGCCCGGCCTGAGGGGCTTACAAGGAGCCACACAAGATTGACACCCTCCAGGGGACGGAAGAATCGGAACCTGCAATTAATCCCCAATCAATGACCATAAATAAGTATGAAGATGTAGCGCCCCTGGACCATTTAAAGGACATTGCCTCTTAAGGACTCTTGCCTCAGGGAAAGTGGTCGCTGGTTAGCCTGGGTTTAGTTAGACACAAATGAACTGTGTCACAATGTTGGCTTTTTGAGTTGTACAGTAAAGCCTGTTCAACTTTTTCATGCTTGGTCTGAAGTTTTTCAAAGTGGTGCATAGAGGTACATGGTGTATCTAGAAGAACTGGGCCTGTAAAGCACGTACAGGGTGAAGAGTAAGAAACGAAAGACCACCACAAAGCGTTACCTCGGCAAAGGAGTTGGTGGGAGGAATATAGTTGCTATGGGTAACCATAGACTGGTAGGAATGTAATACAGCCTAATGTGGTACCAGGCATGGGTGACAGATCCTCAGGTAGCAAGGGGGTCGGTGCTCTGACTCCCTCCCTAGCAGTCAGCTCCCCAAAAGCAACAAGGACTGAACCCGCCGGTATGAAGATATCATGGACCTAGATGTATGGTACGAGAGAGTGGAAGGATTTCAATAAATTCACACATGAGGTTCATGCTTACTGCATGGCAGGACCCCATTTTGTCACTGGGAGTGAGGTGGCAGAGCAATGCTGGACTGGTGGATCTGGACACAGGCTTTGCAATGTCCCCTTCTGAATGCTACATATTGGAAGGCAAGTGTGTAGCGAAATGGGACAGAGTGTGCCACAGAAGGAATCTGTATGTTGCTTTACAGCTGCACAAGGTGTACGCAGGGCCGGCGTTTCGGGTGTGCGAGCTGTGCGGCCGCACAGGGCGCCATGGGAAACAGGGGCGCCGTGTGGCCATCCAGAGGCTTACTAAGGGGGGCAAGCCGCCCCCAGGTACCACACACTGGGGGGGGGGGGTGTCAGACCGGCACCCCCCTCCACGATTGTTTTACACCCGTGGTGGCAGTGCCACGGGTTTAGGCAGTGGCACACTGGCACAGGCAGGGAGAGACAAGCTAGCTACAGTGGCGAGGGGGTGCCACGGGCTGCTTGTCTGTGGGATCCCGGATGTCACACAGGCACATCCGAGTGAAGCTGCCTCTCCCTCCACTCTGTTAATGTGTAAACAGGGGGAGGGGACCTGCTGTGCATGTGCCACCGTGCTTATCTGAGGGGGGGGGGGGCTGTACTGAATGATGGGGCTAAACTGAACGCGGGGAGGCGACACTGAACGGGGGGCTACTCTGAAGGTAGGGGGGTACTCTGAAGGGGGTGCTGTGTAATGTAAAAGGGTCCAGAGGTGCAGGGTGCTGTGTAATGTAAAGGGGTCCAGAGGCGCAGGATGCTGTGTAATGTAAAGGGTTGCAGGGTGCTGTGTAATGTAAAGGGGTCCAGAGATGCAAGGTGCTGTGTAATGTAAAGGGGTGCAGGGGGCTGTGTAATGTAAAGGGGTCCATAGATACAGGGTGCTGTTTAATGTAAAGTTAAATTAAAACAAATTATTTGTTACAAATATTTTTTTCCTCTTTGTGTATGTTTAGGTGACCAGGGGGCGAGGGGTGAAGATGGGGGGGGGGGGGGGGGGGGGGGGGGGGGCGTCACAGGATTAGCTCACACAAGGTGCCTGAACACCTAAGGCCGGCCCTGGGTGTACGGCTCTCTTATAATCCAGGGTTCCATCTTAATGTTAACTTTCACACAAATGTGGTTATGCCTGGTCTTGGACATTAGTGAGCAGTTAGTTATACGAGAAATGTAGCCCTCACATGCAGGGTGAGTAGGCCCCGCCTACATGGTGATGGTAAATACTTCAGTCTGATAAGACAGCTCTTTTTGAGGCTGCTCCCAAGTACATTATGGGCTGTGACACAACCCCTGGGGAAAGGTCTCCAAAAAGAGTGACAAAACCATGGTTGATAGGGTAGATATTTGTCAGAGTAATTGTGTAAAAACAGACAACATGGCCTAACAAAGGAAGGTCAGGGTGAGAAAAAAAAATCTGGGTGGTAATCCGGGGTTGAAAAATAGATACCAGGTCCGAACCGTCGCCTGTTGTTGCATACTTGTAAGGACAAGAGCAATGTATTCTTGAAGCTGTAAAGAATTCAGCTTCATGACATAAAACACTCCCAAGCTATTTAGGATCAACATAAACAATTTCTTGGTAGGGAATGGAAGTCATTTAGGGTTAGTGACTGTATGGACCTCAACAATTTCTGAACTTGGCATTCTTGCAACTGACAAAATGATCAAGAAGAATAGAGGAATTCTCAAGGTAAAGTATAAAATCCTTTATGCCAGGAGCGTCGGGAGGACCGGGCTTGGGGGGCTGGAGCCCCGAATGGGACCCCGAAAAGCCCAGAGTCTATTGAATGATGCATTGTATTGTTGGCCCTGAGCGCCGGGGCCCGGGACCGATCTGATCGCGGTTGTGGCCGAGTGCGGCTGGGGCCATAAAGTGGCCGAGTTCGGCCGAGTGTGGCCGAGTGCGGCCGAGTGCGGCTGGGGACGAGTGTGGCCAAGTTCAGCTGAGTGTGGCTGGGGCCGAGCGTGGCTGAGTTCGGCCCAGTGTGGCTGGGGCAGAGTGTGGCCAAGTTCGGCCAAAAGTGGGCAAGTGCCATAGGTCCCGCCTTCTGGAGTCTGCAGCGCCAATGCCAGGACCATGGGACGTGTGACGTGACGTCCATTATTGCCTGCAGAGTCTCCAGAAGTCGCAATTTCAAATGCAGCCGCCGAACAATATCCCTGCTCGGGCGGGTGGCTCTTCTCCCTCTCGTCCTCGGCTCGGCAGCTCCTCTCCTCCGCGGCATGGCAGCTCTTCTCTCCTCCTCTGCAGCTCCTTTCCTTCTAGGCAGCTCCTCTCCTCCTCGGCTCGGCAGCTGAGCTCCTCTCCTCCTCGGCTTGGCCTGCTCCCTACTGTGACCGCACACCACGGCTGAGCTCAAGTAAGTCAGTGTGTGCATCTATGCCATTGTCAGTAGGTCAGTGTGTGTTAAGGTAATGTAGGTCACTGGTCAGTGTATGTAGGTCAGATAGGTCAGTGTAGGTATGTCAGTGTAGGTAGGTCATTGCAGGTAAGTCAGTGCAGGTACGTCAGTGCAGGTACGTCAGTGCAGGTACGTCAGTGCAGGTAGGTCAATGCAGGTAGGTCAGTGCAGGTAGGTCAGTGTAGGTAGGTCAGGCAGGTCAGTGGTCAGCATTGATGGGCACTGTTAAGTCACACAACCCCACCGCCCAGCCCCAAAGAAAACGCTACGCCACATACAACACCACTAACCCCCCCCCCCCCCCCCGGTTCCGGCCTTGGACTTCGGGCTGAAGCCCCTGGTCTTTTTGCCACCTAGCAACGCCCCTGCTTTATGCACTGGGCTATAAACAAAATCAACAGACACTAGAGTAGACTATGTAATAACTGTACAAGTCTGAGTACACAAAGCTAACACACCAGGATGAGGATACTTATCTTTTTTTAAAGTGACAGTCAATATCAGGTGAGTTCAATAAAATCAGAAAACTACAGTCATAAGACTGAAAAAAGATCCTTATCTTTTTTTGGTACATCTTTAAACTGAGCCTATAGTTTGAAAAATCCCTATCATCCCCTAGCATGAAGAGAGGAATACACTGTCCACACAGAGTAGGTCACTCCCTAGAAACTTGGCAAATGAGTCATGGAGGCTGAAACATCAATATAATATTTAAACAGAACAATGACCCAAGCAAACATCTCTTTGTCCAAGAAGGAGTGTGTTCTAGTTCGAACTGTATAGACCTTCTCACAATGTTTCCCAGACATATTTTATATCATAGCCATTGTGCTTTCAGCTGAACCATGCTGGTGTGTGCTTTTACATATGAATAAACATTAGCTAATCATATCATCGAAGCAATTCATAACAATGTTTAGCAGCCTATTCAACTACATAATTCATGAAAAGGAACATGAGTTTCTTATCAATTGAGAACCTGACAATATAACATTTACACTAAAGGTGTGTACTTTGAAAAAAAAAATACAAAAATACTCACAAGCACAGGGTTTTTAATGTAAACCTTTCCCTAGAGAAACATGGGGCCAGCCATTGCTGACTTTCTTTACAATCTTCTTTAATCTGTTTGGCTGTAATTCACAAAAAAATAGTATAAGAAAAAAACAGTTCAATTACTGCATCGGTCGGATACTATAACAGCCAACGCTGTATCCTGGCCTCATGGGGATGACTGGGCTGAGAGGCAAATTAGTCTAGCACCCCCATAAAATGACCGCACTGCTTCCGGTATGGGGGCGGCTTGCATTCCGCAACTGTTTGGGGGCACCGCTTCTAATTTTGATTATCCTATCATCCTGGACCACAAACCTTCCTCACTGTGCTATATGTTTTCTGATGCACGCACAATTGGCATGGTTATATCTTCTTAGTCCTCTCCATAAAATTATCAGAAATTTGTGCTTAAAGTAGAACTATAGGCAACACTTTTTTTTTCATTTTGTATAGAGTAAGGGAGCGTTATAGCCCCTGTCAGATTATTTTTTACCATTCCTGTCCCGTTGCAGAGATTTCCCTTCACTTCCTGCCCCATAGCCAAACAGGAAGTTCGAGGAAATGTATGCAAATTAAGGGAATCCATTGCCACCCCACCAGGCCCTCACGGCTAGTGTCGCCACTCGAAAATTTCAGGGCAGATCTTAAACAGAAAGGGGTGTCTCCTTGACAGGAAGGGGTGGGTCATATTTAAAGTAGGGGGTGCACAAGTTTAGTCGGGCCTAGGGCAGCACAAAACCTAAATACACTACTGATAACAGTGCTAACATTGAGAAATTAATAACATGTGGCCAACTCAACACCAAAGTCTTTATGTAAAGTGATGACAATAAGAACAATTCGAAACAGTGGGTGAATCCTAAATGTTTGTCACAGTGTGCACCTTCCACCGAACTTTCAATTTTTTCCACGTGAGGCACACCTCCCCCCAAGGGGTTACACTTACTAGAGCACTGACATTTTTCAGCCTTAAGAGAAGCGTTCCTTTAGATTTGGACTTAAATCATCACCATCCCAGGAGGTAAGTTTTCAGTTGTGCTCCAATAAAGGTCTGGTGGAAGAGTCCAGTCTTGGTATAAGGGTAACATTCATATCCCCCCAATAGATCAATTTGATGGTCCCAAATATTTCCAAACACACTGTCACAGAGGAGAGGAAGTTGAGCTGTTCCTTGGTGCTGAATGGTCCTGGATGCAGAAAATGTCCCACAGCTCCACTCCAATCGACTTCACAAACAAATTCTGTACCAGGAATTCCAAACTCACTTTTCAGACATATGCAGGCAAGACCTGAAAAACAGTGTGTCCTGTACTCCTTCACGCTCCATCTTCTCCGACTTCTTTCAGCAGCAAAATACCCAATAGCAGCAGGATCAGTACCCCAAAGGGAAACCGGTCAAGGCTGAGCAAAACTCATGCCTACTCAAATACACTAAAGCTTTACCACTCCTTAGGTTGAGCTTGAATCTGCAGCACAGCAACACATCACCCTGTTTGGCATTAATACTGAATATCTGGATACTTTGGGCTAGATTCAGAAAGGACTTACGATGGAGTATCTCCAGATACGCCGTCGTAAGTCCAAATGAGTGCCGTCGTATCTCGGCGCCTGATTCAAAGAATCAGATACGCCGGAATTTAGGCAAGATCCGACCGACGTAAGTCTCTTACACCGTCGGATCTTAACTGCATATTTACGCTGGCCGCTAGGTGGTGCTTCCGTAGATTTACGTGTCTAATATGCAAATTAGGTAGATACGCCGAATTCACGAACGTAGTTGCGCCCGTCATATTGATATACGTCGTTTACGTAGGCGTTCGACTGGCGTAAAGTTACCCTTGCTATATGAGGCGCAGCCCATGTTAAGTATAGACGTCGGAATAGCGTTGAATTGTACGTCGTTTGCGTAAGTCGTTCGGGAATGAGGCTGGGCGTAAGTTACGTTCACGTCGATATCAATGAATATTTCCGACGTGATTTTGGAGCATGCACACTGGGATACGTGCATGGCCGGCGCATGCGCAGTTCGTTCAGCGCGTCATTTACGTGGGGTCACGATTAGTTTACATACAACACGCCACTACCAGCCTACTTTGAATTACGCGGGCTTACGCCTGAACAGCGGCACTGCAGAGAGAGGGGAAGTCATAAAGGACATGGTTTCTATATGCTTTCCTGGATCGCTAGGGCAGTGATCCAATTGGATGTGATTCTCTCCCCTGGGTTTGGTGTGCATTAGCGTGTGGGTAGTGTAGGGACAGGTTACCCATCAGTCAGGGACAGTATTCGTGGCAATCTCCTGGACATCTTCCCATTTGGGTACTACATGGTCAGGCCCCATACTGCCCTCCAAACAAATGGTGTCAGTTCGTCTGATACCTGCTTTGCTACATGCTATTGGAACTCCTGAGTACTCCTGTTTGGGCCCTTTCCTACCAGGTTTGTTGTGAACTTTATTACAATACAAGTTCTACTAATTGCACCTGGACTGTGTGTTTGTTATTACCGTCACGCCACACTGCACCCACCCACATACTGAAGCCAAGAGTTGAAGTGATAGGGTTGGTAGGGCAACCAGAAATGGCAGGCTTCATGCAGCTTTTAGGAAAGGCCTTTTTAAGGGAATTTCTCCATTACAATTTACTCATGTTGAGTATCTATTTATAGTTGTATGCACTATAATTAAAGTGATTGTAAAGTTCATGTAAAAAAAAAAAAACTGATTTATACTTACCCACTCTATGCAATAGATTTGAATTGAGCTGCCCAGAACCTCCTTCTCTGGGGTCCATTGCTGACAATCCTGGATCAATTCTCCCTTCCAAGTGCCCCCAGAGCCAAGCCACTTGCTCTGGGGGCACTCGTGTGGGCTCGGCTTTGTGTGTCTATTCAGACACATGACACAGCCCCGCCCCCTTACTGGATTTGATTGACAGCAGCAGGAGTCAATGGTTCCCACTGCTGCCTCCATGTCCAGTCAGGAGAGAGAGAGTAAGATCAGTGCCTCTACTCTTAGGTACAGCAGTGAATTGAGATCTGGCTGAGGTATGTATTTAGGGAAGGATGGGGAGAACAGAATATAGAAGGTATTTTACCTACATGCAGAAAATGCATTAAGGTTAAAAAAAAAAAACTTTAGCCTTTAGAACTACTGTATTTTCCGGCGTATAAGACGAAATTTTGGATGCCAAAAAATGCACCCAAAGTCGGGGGTCGTCTTATACTCCGGGTCTGACTCCGTTCAGGCTGCGGGCATGATCTTCCTACCTTATTTCTGGATTCCAGGCTGCGGGCATCCATAAATCAAAAGCCGCGCCTCCTCCTCAGATTGTTCCCTGATAGGCGGAA
The DNA here is from genome assembly GCA_029574335.1 of Rana kukunoris. NCBI lineage: Eukaryota > Metazoa > Chordata > Amphibia > Anura > Ranidae > Rana > Rana kukunoris. Next base: position 107,220,417 of record CM056053.1, on the reverse strand, counting down.
CACAAATTTTCCCAGCAGGGCCTCTGTTCTGTGTTCCGCCTACCACTGATGCCTTCTCATTCTCGGACGAGAGGACATCCGTGATAGGCGGAACACTGAACAGAGGCCCTGCTGGGAAAATTTGTGTTCCGCCAATCACGGAACAGTCTAAGGAGAAGCGCGGCTCTTGATTTATGGATGCCCGCAGCCTGGAAGCCAGAAATAAGGTAGGAAGATCGTCTTGGCCGGCACAGTGGGGGCAAGTGATGGCACAGTGGGGGCAAGTGATGGCACAGTGGGGCAAGTAATGTAATGGCACAGTGGGGCATGTAATGTAATGGCACAATGGGGCATGTAATGTAATGGCACAGTGGGGCATGTAATGTAATGGCACAGTGGGGCATGTAATGTAATGGCACAGTCGGGCATGTAATGTAATGGCACAGTGAGATTTGAAAAAAAGCCTGTTTCTGTCATCGGTTGTTCCTGTCAGCGGTTGTTCTTGCTACCCCTCAGCTTCCAGAAAGATTAGTAGGAAGGGGGTAGACTTTTATGGTGAGTATATCACAAAACCAACATTTTTCCTGGAAAAATAGGGGGTTGTCTTATACGCCCAGTCGTCTTATACGCCGGCAAATACGGTACTTTAACTTTAGTGTCATTTTTTACTAATATTTTGCACTTGATAAACAGTTGCTCTAATATCATTGGACACCATTACAATTTTGATCTCTAGGATGTCTGCTTTCAGAAAGTATGGGCCGGATTCAGATACATTTCATGTATCTTTCCGGCGGCGTAGCGTATGGTGTTTACGCTACGCCGCCGCAAATATTATGGGCAAGTGCCTTATTCAGAAAGCACTTGCTCCATAATATGCGGCATGCGCCGTCCGTGGACATTCCCAGTGCGCATGCGCAAAATCACGTCGCTTTTTGTCAATGTAAACGACTTGAACGTAACTAACGTCGAGCCCCATTCCGGAACGATTTACGCAAACGACGTAACCGACGTACAATTCGATGCTGTCCCGACGTCCATACTTAACATTGGCTACGCCTCCTATAGCAGGGGTAACCTTACGCCGCTATAACGCTAACGTAAACTACGACGGCTGGGCGCAAGTACGTTCGGGAATCGCCGAAAATCCCTCATTTACATATTCGACGCGGAAAACGATGGAAGCGCCACCTAGCGGCCTGCGTAAAAACTGCAACTAATATACGACGGTGTAACAGAATTACGCCACTCGTATATTAGTAGAATTACAGCGTATCTTCTTTTCTGAATAGCAAAAAAAGATACGCCGGCTATTCTTAGTATTTACGCAGCCTATCTCTTGATACGCTGACATAAATACGTTCTGAATCCGGCCCTATATGTCTACTTTCAGAAAAGCCATCTTTAGGCCTAATTTTTTTTTAAAAACATTTGTTCTAGAAAAACAAAAATGGCTCTGGCAGTGAAAGGGTTAAGGCCTGTTGCCACATGCTAATGCATGAGGTAAAAGGCATGCATTTTTAACCACTTGCTGACCAGGCCTTTTCTGGAACTTTTTGTTTACAAGTTAAATTTTTTTTTTTTTGCTAGGCCATTTTTTGCGATACGGCACTGCATAGCTTTAACTGACAACCACGCTGTACCAAAACACATTTTTTAGAGATTTATTTTGGTGGTATTTGATCACCTCTGCTGTTTTAATTGTTTCGCTATAAATAAACAAAGAGCAGCGATTTAAAAAATAATATATGTAGCACTAATCCCGAAGGTTGGGTTGCATATTTCCTCGCCGTCTAGGGCAGTGTTTTTCAACTCCAGTCCTCAAGGCACACCAACAGGTCATGTTTTTAGGCTTTCCATTATTTTGCACAGGTGATTTGATCAGTTTCACTGCCTTAGTAATCACCACAGCCATTTCATCTGAGGGAAATCCTGAAAACTTGACCTGTTGGTGTGCCTTGAGGACTGGAGTTGAAAAACACTGGTCTAGGGTATCAGATGAGAGTTGAGAAAAAGTTCAATGCCCACACTTTAGACTTCTTTTTCTTTGCTGGGAGGCTTCCACATAGCCAACTTTCTTTGCAGCGGACCGAGCAGGTACAACCGTCATACGCATGGTTTCCATAGCAGCATCCACACTTGGTTTGGGAACATTTCCGTCACTTTTGTCAAAGTCACTCACTGTAAGGGACACAGCAGACATAGCGGCCAAACCAGTAGCAGTAGCGGGCCAAGGAGTAGCTTCCTCCACAGTAATGCCTCTGTGATCCAGTCCACCCAATAGGCACGGGACAACTCAGTAGGCTGGTCCACTTCAAAAAAGTATTCACCACACCGTAGACATCGACCAAAGGGTCGGATTTGGACTGCCAGCCCCTCACATCTTGGGCAGGACACACTGAGTGTCTCCACGCTGCAGCTCGTGTAAAGCACAAAGCCCCCGCGGCTTCATTCGGATCCCTGTGTCCGTTAACAAAGCTCCCATTGGAGCGGAACTTGTGCTAACTTCGGCCAAAGACATAATAGGCCTCGGCCTCTCTGATGGTGTTGGATACACTGACATAACTGCACACGATCCTTCATTTCGAGCCAGACACACTCACGTCTCACGCAGGGGTGGGTAACTCCTCCTACTTTCAGTTATTTTCTTGGCGCGTTGTTCGGACACGTCACTCCGTTGCACTTGCAGCCAACGCCTTTAGCCTAGCGACCTGACCTTAACCCCTTCTTTGCGAGCACAGTCCAACACCCCGACAAATTTCAGACTCTCAATGGCAAAATAAACTCTTGTTTCTGTTGCGAGAGGTACAGCCAATCCCGGACGAGCTCCCACGTGTAGCACTACCCTCGAAGGAGCTGCTGGTCTGTTTTGGGCGGCATGTTACCTCTATTTCCTTGCCGTCTATGGTATCAGATGAGAGTTGAGAAAAGTTCAATGTCCACACTTTAGACTTCTTTTTCTTTGCTTTATTTGCCGAACTTGGTAAAAGAATAAAAGAAGTAGTTAAAGAGGTGCTTCCAGCAATGCAGCTTTCGTTGCCACTCTAGCCAGAGTGGGTATTGTGCACCTGGATAGGCCTCTCTCCATAGCCTAGCAGCCAGGATGTCACACGGAACTTGGTAAAGTCTCTGCCACAGACCTTCCCAAAGATGGAGGTATATTCGGTCCAAAATCCTCTCAGCACATGATTAAGCACCCGGATTTCTCCCGAATAACTTCTTATGAACTTAGAACTGACAGACAACCATCATTCAGCCTTTCAGTAATGGTGCGTCCTTCGATGAAGTTCAAGGCCTCTCCTGAGATACCAGCCTCGTGCTCGGTGCTCTCCAAGACAGGTTATTCATCGAGTGGCTTCCTCCCTCAGGACGGACAGCACAGGACCACTCTTCGAACATAGACCCAATCTGACTACCAGGCCTACTTGGTAGATCAAAACCCCAGACCAACGTGGTCCCGAAGCCAGGAACACTTGAACACGCACCCCCGGCCAGGAGGGCCACACACAGGGGGGGGGGGTGGGACGACAGACCTAGGATCGGCGACAACCCCAGACTAATGACATCTGTCCCTTAAGTACTCCTCATCAGCATGCACAGCAGGACGATCAACTTCCTCTGATTGGCTGCCGAAGGGGAACACCCAAAACACCTTGATCTGACTGCTGCCACCCTTGGCCTGTGATGGTAACAGCACCCCAGACAACAATAGTGGTCACTCACAGTACAGCCATGGCTGAAACAGAGGCCCAAATTTTGGGAAAAAATCATACAGTCTGAGTTAACTAACTCTCAGACTACCCTCTAAATTTAAAGCAGTACCAGCTAGAAAGTAGCATGCCGATACATATATATTTTTACTTTTTGCCAGTGGCAGCCCGTCCATAGGGGGCGCCCGGGCGCAGGGCACAGGGGCACAGCGGCGACAATGGGCACAGACAGTGGTGACAAATAAAGGGCACAGTGAGTGGTGAAAAGTAAAGGGCACAGTGGTGACAATTGGCATAGTGGCAACAATTGAGGGGCACAGTGGCTGCGTTTGATGGCATGGCACAATGACTGTGTTTGATGTCATGGCACAGTGGCTGTGTTTGATGGCATGGCACAGTGACTGCGTTTGATGGCATGGCACAGTGACTGCGTTTGATGGCATGGCACAGTGATTGCGTTTAATGGCATGGCACAGTGACTGCGTTTGATGGCATGGCACAGTGGCTGCGTTTGATGGCATGGCACAGTGGCTGCATTTGATGGCATGGCACAGTGACTGCGTTTGATGGCATGGCACAGTGAATGAATGAATGAAAAACTTATATAGCGCAGCACATGCAAACTTAATCGCCTCTGGGCGCTTGTTGTTCCTGTCTCCTTTGGTATCAAAAGAGATGAGTCTTGATCTTTCTCCTGAACGCTAAGTGGTTCTCCTCCAAACGAATGCTGGTTGGTAAAGCATTCCATAGTCTGGGACCTTGGACCGCGAATCTCCTTTCTCCTTAGGACTTGTAGTTGGCTTTCGGTATCTGGAGGAGATTTTGATTGGTGGATCGCGATTGGGATTATGAGCTTTTATTATTTCGCATAGATAATGGGGAGCATTCCCATGGATACATCTATGCATTAGACAGAGTGCTTTGAAAGTTATTCTGTCTTTTACTGGTAACCAGTGAAGGGTTCTCAGTGAAGGTTAGATAGATTGCCAGGGTTTTTTCCCCGTCACAAGTCTAGCAGCCGTGTTTTGAACGACCTGCAGACAAGCGATTTGGTACTTGGGGAGTCCGAGGTAAAGGGCATTTGCATAGTCCAATCTTGAGTTTACAATTGCTCCCACCACGACCGCTATGTCTTCCTTGGGAATAAAAGGAGTAAGTCTGCGTAGTAGGCGCAGCAGATGGTGAGATCCGCTGACTACTGAACCTATTTGTGCGTCCATTGTCATATAGGAGTCGAAGATGACCCTAAGGCCGCATACACACGAGGGGACAGATTTGTTCAAATGTGTCGGCCCGACCGTTTCCAGCCGACGCAGCAAATCTGTCTGTTGGTCTGCTGTGCGTACACACGAGCGGATAGAAATCTCCCCGGACCAGAACGCGTGCACGTAAACCACGTACGACGTCACTATAAAGGGGAAGACCAAAGCTTACGGCGCCGCCCTCTGTTCCTCTTTTGCTAGTAACGTGTTAGCAAAGGTTTGGTTAGAGCCGATTCGCGCTTTTCGGTCTCCGCGCTTTACAGATCGTATTCTCGGGTTCAGTGTGTGCTTGTGGGTGCGTATTTGGCAGTCAGTGCTGGCTGTCAGGTCGTTTCTGCTTTGCAGTGGCGTTCTGTCCGCGGGTATCTGTTTGTCGAGCGTATTTTGCAGGTCTTGCTGGATTAGGGGGTGCTTTCTGTGAGTGTGTTCTTGACTGACCAGCCGGCCGGTTTGAAGCCATTATGGAGCAGCAGCGTAACTTTGCTAGAGTTCGTGCTGGATATGGGCTTGCTTCTGGATGTTATAATTATTCCAGACCTTTGGCCAGGAACAGGGGGAGGAGGAGTTCCTGGGCCAAGAATTGGTTGCGCCAGCGTGACCGATTCTCTCATATGCCTCTGCTTAGGGAAATCCAGGAGAATAATCCTGATGACTTCAGGAACTTTCTCCGTATGACGGACCCCGTTTTCAACCGTCTGCTGGATCTTCTGTCCCCCTATATCACGAGGCAGGACACTGTGATGCGCCAAGCGATCACGGCCGAGCAGAGGCTTATTGCCACGTTGCGGTACCTGGCGACTGGGAGGAGCCTGCAGGACCTCAAGTTCTCAACAGGCATCTCTCCCCAGGCGCTTGGGATCATCATACCGGAGACGTGTTCTGCTGTCATACAAGTCATGCAGGAGGAGTATCTGAAGGTAAGTTTCCTCTTTTCTGAAGCTCACATTCTCTGTCTTTATAAATGGTATTTTTTTTTTTGGTTTGGCATTTGTTCCCTATAATGACCATGCTTTTTCCATGCTGAGTGTTGAATGTTGCCTTTTCTCCCCATGCATGCATGTTGTTAAGCTTTCCATGTTCTTTTTGTTGGCCTACCTACATATTTTTTCCTTGCATGACTATTAACCTGTCCAGCATGCTATCCTAGGGACAAACACACCTAGCCTTTTTTTTTTTGTTGTGTGTGGCATATTTGTCTTTGCTGCATTGTAGTTCAACCCCAACCCCCCCTAAAATGTTGCCCCATCAGAGGGGTGGGGAGTGTGATAATAAGTGGGATTTTTTAGTGGCCACAACTCCACCCCAATAATAAGATAAAATTGTTAATACTGTGTGATGGTGCACAAGTATGGTTTTTGTATTGTGTTTGCAATGTTTATGTGCCTAAGTACTATTATTTTTTTTTTTTTTGTCCCCACAGTTTCCCTCCACGCCACAGGAATGGCAGACTGTGGCTTCCCAATTTGCCCTGCGTTGTGATTTTCCGAACTGCGGAGGAGCAATAGATGGGAAACACGTCCGCATAGTGCCACCACCCCGTTCGGGGTCCTACTATTTTAACTACAAAGGTTTTCATAGTATCGTGTTGATGGCGGTGGTGTCGGCACAGTACGAATTTTTGTATGTGGACGTGGGGAAGAACGGCCGGCTGTCTGATGGGGGAGTGTTCGCGCGGACTGAATTTTACAACCGTCTACAAACTGGTGGTCTTGAACTGCCACCGGATGAAGACAATGTGGAAGGACTTCCGTTTGTTTTTTTAGCGGACGAAGCTTTCGGGCTTGGACCTCACCTCATGCGGCCTTTTCCCCAGAGGACTCTTACCCGGAGAGGAGGGTGTTCAATTTTAGGCTAGCCAGGGCCCGGAGGGTAGTCGAGAATGCCTTTGGGATACTCGCCAGCCGGTTCCGCCTGTTCCTGACAGCGATAAATATGGCGGAATATAAATTGAACCATATTGTTTTTGCCTGTTGCATATTGCATAATTTTTTACGCAGGCATTCCCAGACGTACCTACCCAACATCGGTGCTGAGGCAGGACTACCCTCAGATACCCTTCCTGGGCTGGACACTGGTCGCGCTGGCTCGGCCACCCAATCTGCTCGTGAGGTACGCGACAAATATGTTGAGTACTTCATGGGCCGGGGGGCCATAGCTATGCCAGATCATATTTCTTTCTAATTCGTCCCCCAAAAGAAAGAAATATTACAAAATATAATAAATAATTTGACCATTGGACTCTATATACAGTTGTTTGTCATTATTGCTTTTTCTATTTATCTCTGTCTTCTTGGTTCTGAAACTAGTGCACTTCTAGTGCCAAATGTAGTTGTCATGTTTTAGTAAATAACCACAATTGGACATTACAGGCATACCCCACTTTTAAGTCCACAATAGAAGGGTCACTTCTGCACACAAACCAATGAGATACCAGCATTTAGAAAATCTGGCTTAACTGAACAAGCTTGTGTTGGAAGAATAATTTTTGTTTACGCAGAAGTGAGGCTGATATTGTGATTTGCAGCGGTAAGAACTAAACGCTAGTGTGTACTTAAAACCGGGTTTATGGCTGTAGTTACAAGTCACTCATCTACAAACTGGGTATTGAGCATATATAAACAACAAGCCACTCATGTTAGCGTACAAAATTTTTTATCATAAATTTTTGGGTTTGCCACCATGTAACATTTTTGGAGTAAAAACTTTTTTTTTTTTTTTTTTTTAATTAAAAAATATGGATTATACCAAACATTTTTTTTAGAAAAAATATAAAATATTTTTCAAAACCAATAAAAATACTAAGTACAACAAGGTCATTACTACAACAGTCTCCCAATGTCACCCCGGAACACAACAAACTTGGAAGATGCACACATTCTTGTGTGTGAGTGAGAGGGCCCAAAAATGAGGATTATATCAAATGTCCACATGTGCTATCTGGCATCATGGGTGATCAATGCATGTGTTTTGTGGGTGCAAACCCTTCCCTCTTACCTGCTTGAGAAGGGAGGAAGGGGGTGTACCCACAAAGCAAAGACAATCCATAACCTGTGATGGCAGATAGCACATGTGGACACACTGTGTGTGCATCTTTAGATTTTTCAAAAACATTTTTTTTTGTTTGCAAGACGGATGGGTGATGGGGGGGGGGGCCGGGCAGGGGGATTTAGTCTTTGATACGGCCCATCATATCAATAATATTTTTGTAATTTTGTTCAATTACAACCATTGTTTGCCTCATATTATCCATCTCTGTGCTACACTCCATAATTTGTTGGATGACAATTTGTGCACTTGCACGTGAAAAAGGTGGACTACTGGATGTGCTTGCAGCATCTTCATCCCCTATAACAAAATAAAATAAAAATACATTAGTAATGTGCAGGCCTATCTACATCTCTTTCTCCCTGTGTGAAGCTGCGGTGACACTGACCTGTTGTGCTACTAATCTCCACCTCTCCATCATCCACAACTTCGCCTTCTTCCACAATCAATCCTTCTTCAATAACTCCTCCTTCTTCAATAACTCCTCCTTCTTCAATAACTCCTCCTTCTTCAATAACTCCTCCTTCTTCAATAACTCCTCCTTCTTCTACAACAACTCCTTCAATAACTACTCCTTCTTCTTCACCAACTCCTTCTTCTTCACCAACTCCTTCTTCTACAACAACTCCTTCAATAACTACTCCTTCTTCTTCACCAACTCCTTCTTCTTCACCAACTCCTTCTTCTTCACCAACTCCTTCTTCTTCACCAACTCCTTCTTCTTCACCAACTCCTTCTTCTTCACCAACTCCTTCTTCTTCACCAACTCCTTCTTCTTCACTAAATACTCCTTCCACATTTGCGTCTTCCTCATCTCTCCCTTCCACCACTCCTTCTTCTACCTGGTCCTCCTCCTCCACATGGCTAGATTTTTTCTTATGAGAGAGTTTGGGCCTCCTTGCGTCCTCCAATTTCTGTCCTGTTCTTTCCCTAGAAATATCCGAAAACAAAAGGTATACTTATCAGCACACAGATATTTGAGGAGGGCATTAATAAATCATAATCATTGTGTCAAAGTGTGTTATAAACTTTGGATTATTGTCTTCCGCCACCAAACATTAACCTTTGTTTTTCGAATGACTTCTCCCAAGCTGTGATAATGACCCTTTTTATTGAAGGGACACACATGGAAGCAGGGCCGGACTGACAACTCATGGGTCCCCCGGGCAATAGAATATTAGGGGCCCCCAGGCTTACAAATGCCCACTAAGCCAGGTGGCAGTATAGAGGCGGGGCAGCTACAATCTCAGTCAGTAGTTTCACATCAAAAGCATGTAGGCTTTGGACATATCAGGGACAGATGAGCTAAATTAGCAGATTTTTACATACTGTCCCTGGTTGAAAAGAGCCTGGCATCTCTGATGGGGCCCCCTAGGGGCATGGGGCCCTCGGCCAGTGTCCGATTTCCTCAGTGGTCAGTCTGCCCCTGCATGGATGCCCCTCCCTAAAAATTAGGTGTCACAGACTGTTAAAAATGAATCTCATTATGGGGGAGACACAGGTGCTCTTGAGTCCAGATGTGAATCCAGCTGCTTATTATCACTGTGTGAATGTGAATGAATCCTGTTTGTTTTTTCACATTCAAATCATTTATGAAATCTACATAATTTTATCCAAAATGTGTAATAACTTTTCTCTATAAATGCCAAATAGCCATGTCCTGGTGTGCTGTTCCTTAGGACATAGTATGTGGATGAAACGAGATGATTGAACGATGTTTCTAAAGAACGATCGTGCATAACTTCTTATTTGGTGTGTGTGTGTTTTTTTCATATTACAGGAAATATCCAAAAATAATTATTCCAAAGTACAACCATTCCAACAAGGCACATGCATAAATATACATATCAAACAATGATATCACACAATTGCAAACCCCCCCCCCCCCCCCACAAAAATAATACCTACTTTTATCCAGGATTTTCTTTATCTTCCGAAACTGGTGTGGCTCACGCAACTTCAAATCGGACCAGCGCTTGCGTAGCTGCTCTTTGGACCTGCTCACCCCAAAGATCTCAGTAAGCCTCTTCGCCACCTTGTCCATAATTTTGGCCTTACGGCGGTTCGGGGTGCTGTATGGGCCATAATCCCCATCATAATCCTTCCTGCGCAGGATGTGTACCATCTCCACCATCTCCTCCAAACTCATATTTGTGGCCTTGTACCGTTTGCTCCTTGAGCGTGACGTTCCTGGTTGTGTCCCTTCCTGATCCTCATGAGCGGGTAATGGTCGCTCGTGGGACATGGCCATCTTTTCGTTTCCCACTGATAAGGGGCGTGGAAAAGAGGAAAAGTTCCGTCATGGGCGTGGACGAAGGCGGCGTTTCACGCATGCGCGGATGAATACATCGTGTTTACGCGGAGCTTACGCGCGCGTTAAAACGATGACATACACATATGCCGGTAACTTGCAATATGAGGCCCTGGATGTTGAAATGGGGGGGTTAAAAACGGGCGGAGACATTGCGAACGAAGAGGGCGGCGGTATAGCTTTGCGCGGCCTATATAAGGAGATCGACGTGATTACGTCGGTTACGCGGAGATTACTCGAGCGTACGCGAGGAGCTACAGACACGAAGGTAAATTACAACATGGGATCAGCAGAGGCGTCTCAACTTTTAAACCCCATGTGGGGGTGGGGGTTTGGAATGTTGTTAGGAGCGTTTGCGCTATTTAGCTAGCTTGGGGCCACCAATGCAAGTTTTGGACAAAAATGATTGAACACATCACTACATATATATATGACAATGCTCTACCTCTTTATTTTTGTCTTGTGGATTCACATCATGCATGTATTGTTCTGTAGTGTTTTGACAGAGGTAATTAGGTTGTGTATTAGCTCCTCAATGCTGTGTGAGGTGCATGATATCTACACAATAACTAGTGGCTTCATTTTTGGAAAAAGAAAAAAATTGTGGATGATTAAAGAGATGGCATGTATTTATTTTCATGTTACCAAAGGGTCTGCATGTTCCAAAAATGAATTGCACAACAATGGAGTGGAGCTGGCCAGCATTGTATCAGCAGGACACATTGGGGGTTATTTACTAAAGGGAAATCCAGTTTGCACTGCAAGTGCACTTGGAAGGGCATTCTCCATAGATGTGGAGGGGAAGATCTGAAATGAAGGGAAGCTCTGCTTATTTTATCAACCAATCAGGTGGAGGCTAAAATTGAATATATATTGTTTCTTGCATGTCCCCTTCGGGGCTACAGCGATTGCATTTCCAAGTGCACTTTCAGGCAGTGTACTTTCAAGTGCTTTTGCAGTGCTAAAGTGATTTTTTCTTTAGTAAATAACCCCCAATGTGTTTGTATACTAGTTCCACAATGATTGTACACATACATATTCAGAAAATGATAAATCTGAGCCATTTTTCTTGTGGGTTTTAATTAATTTTTATTTGTATATTCTAGAGCATTAATCTGAACATATAAAAAAAAAAAAAAGATGGACCAGTTGGCTATCCAAGACAACACTCTTAAATTAATCGAATGTTATCGCGAAAAGCCTAATCTATGGGATACCAGGCACCCAGGCTACCCAAACAAAAATCTCCGAGCAGACACTCTACAAGAGATAGCAACCTACATGCAGACGTGGGTTCCATCCTGCACAGCAAACATGGTGAAGGATAAAATGAGCAATCTCAGGAGCACCTATCGTAAGGTATATAAAGAGGTTAAAACCAAACGATCTGGATCAGCAGCAGATGCGCAAAAGGAGCCCAGGCTGTGGTACTTCCGCGAGCTTGCATTTTTGGATGATGAACTGGAGGGCCGGCCATCACTTTCCAATCTTCCTTCCAGCCTTCCTCCCACGCTTCCTTGCAGCGGAACTTCCCAGGATCCCCACGCCCCTGCAGAGCCAGAGGAGGGCCTGGCTGACATGGACCCAGATCTGGCGATCTTCAGTGAGGTATAGTAGTTTCCTAAATATTTATTTGCTTCTAATTTGGGTTTGATTCTTGAGTTAGTATTGTTAAAATTCTAACGTTTGGACCAACAAAAAAAGGCGTGTGCAAAAAACTAGGGATCTCAGGGATGCCAACTGAGGGGTCTGAAGGACAGGCAGGTCTATTTAAATTAAGAAAACAAAAAGAGTCTAGAGCCAAATAATGTGTGTGTGTGCTTGATTGAGCTAAATATTACAACATGTCCCTTTTTTTGATACAGGAACAGGCCAGTCAGGAGGTGGCAGCTCCTCAGGACCATGTCAGCCAGGGGGAAGGGGTGAGTGGCAGCCAGGAGGAGGCTGGGCCGAGTGGAAGTCAGCATGTCCCCAGGCTCAGCACCATAAGCCAGGTCCCTCCCCTCCAGATGAGGCGACCAGGCCAAAAGAGGCGGATGAGGGAGATGGAGGAGGAGAGCCTCAAAATGATGAGGGAGGCTGCTGAAATAATGCGGGCCCCCCTCAACCCCACAGAAGCCTTCAGTGCCTCTGTGGCTCATGAACTGAGCCGAGCGGAGGAGGATCAAAGGGACCTGGCTAAGGACTTAATAAATAAGGTCATCTTTTGGATGCACAGGGGCATGCTGACCCGGGACACAGACCTCAGTGACCCAGCCCAGCCTGCTCCCCATCTTTTGCCTCCTGCTGCCACATCATCAGCACCTGCAAGGGGCCATGGATGGGCCCGTGGACGTTTCGCTGCAAGGCAGCCAGGAAGGAAGGCTGGAAGTAAAAAGAGAAGGTGATTACCTGCCTTCCAGTTCATTATTCTAAAATGTGAGCTTGTTGGAGTACCACAGCTTGGGTTTCTTTGCTAATTTGCTGCTGATTCAGATTTGATTTGTTTTGTGTCTCCTGAGATTGTTCATTTTATCCTTCATCATGTTTTGTGGAATGCACAAGTCTGCATGTAGGTTGCTATCTGATCAAGTGGTGCAGATCATGTTTATTTAAATTTTTTTTCTTGCCAAAATAAATGGCTTTTTGAATTTACGTTAAAACCTTGCCTATTGTGTTTTCTACTGTGGTGATTATGCCCCAAACCTACTAAAACTACAAGGTGGAATTTTGGAAGGACACAAACTCCTGGGTGGGGGGGTAGGTTTGGAGTGACAACTTGGTAACCCATGGAAAAAAAAGCAACAAAAACAACAAAAAAATGCATTGAAAAAAATGATCAAACAAAATAAAATAAAAATGCATTGAAAAAAATGATCAAACAAAATAAAATAAAAATGCATTGAAAAAAATGATCAAACAAAATAAAATAAAAATGCATTGAAAAAAAGGTACAAAACATCCAAAAAAATGCATTGAAAAAAATGATCAAACAAAATAAAATAAAAATGCATTGAAAAAAAGGTACAAAACATCCAAAAAAATGCATTGAAAAAAATGATCAAACAAAATAAAATAAAAATGCATTGAAAAAAAGGTACAAAACATCCATAAAAATGCATTGAAAAAAATGATCAAACAAAATAAAATAAAAATGCATTGAAAAAAAGGTACAAAACATCCAAAAAAATGCATTGAAAAAAATGATCAAACAAAATAAAATAAAAATGCATTGAAAAAAAGGTACAAAACATCCAAAAAAATGCATTGAAAAAAAGGTACAAAACATCCAAAAAAATGCATTGAAAAAAATGATCAAACAAAATAAAATAAAAATGCATTGAAAAAAAGGTACAAAACATCCATAAAAATGCATTGAAAAAAATGATCAAACAAAATAAAATAAAAATGCATTGAAAAAAAGGTACAAAACATCCAAAAAAAATGCATTGAAAAAAAGGTACAAAACATCCAAAAAAATGCATTGAAAAAAATGATCAAACAAAATAAAATAAAAATGCATTGAAAAAAAGGTACAAAACATCCATAAAAATGCATTGAAAAAAAATGATCAAACAAAATAAAATAAAAATGCATTGAAAAAAAGGTACAAAACATCCAAAAAAATGCATTGAAAAAAAGGATCAAACAAAATAAAATAAAAATGCATTGAAAAAAAGGTACAAAACATCCAAAAAAATGCATTGAAAAAAATGATCTAACAAAATAAAATAAAAATCATTGAAAAAAAAGGTACAAAAAAAGCTAAAAAATGCATTTAAAAAATAGATCCAAAATAAAAAATTATAGTCATGTGGAGGAAAGCTCAAAACAATTAGGAGATGCAGCAAAAAAATAATTACAAAAAGACAACGCGATATACTACAATCAAACTTTGCGAGATTGGGACAACTCAGTCTATATAAATGGCATCAGCAATAGAACAGCTTGATTATAGCAAGAGAACGAAGAAAGGCAATAAACGATACAATATAGATAGTTACAATGACGAATGTGCCAACTCACAAACAAACACGAGGTTTACCTGAACGAGCGCTCCCGTCCCCTACTTTTGTCTGAGCATGCGCGCGATTTTGGTCCGATGGTTTGGTGTACTAACCAGCGGACATATCCGACGGACAGGTTTGCAGCGGACAGATTTCAAAGCTTGCTTTGAAATCTGTCGGGTGGAGAAATCTGTCCGCTAGCCCGTACACACGAGCGGAGATGTCTGCTGAAACGGTCCATCCGACCGGTTTCAGCGGACATATCCCCTCGTGTGTACGCCGCCTAAGACTTTTGACTTTGGCGCTAGGGGTGATGATTTTGCCCAGAATGGGTGGGGGGGGGGGGTCCAAGTTGTTGCAGGTTGATTCATACGCTTGGCGTGAAACAGGAGAAGTTCTGTTTTCGCACCGTTGAGTTTAAGATAACTCTTTGTCATCCAGTCCTCTATCAAAGAGAGGCATGTCTCTAGATTGAGGTGATGATCCTTTTTATTGCAAATGCGGAAATACAGTTGCGTGTCGTCTGCATATGAGTGGTAAAGCAGTTTTAGGCTGCTAATAATCTCAAAAAGAGGGCAAAGATATATGTTGAATAACACCGGCGACAGGGGGGATCCTTGAGGGACTCCGCACGATAAAGTGCCATTCTCAGAAGTGAAAGGTCCTAACTTCACTATTTGTGATCGGTTTTCCAAAAAAGAGGAGAACCAAGATAAATCGCCTTCTGCGACTCTGGCTACTTCAGCTAGCCGAGTCAATAAAAGCTTGTGGTCTACTGTGTCGAAGGCTGCGCTTAGGTCCAACAGAACCAGCAGACATGATTCTCCTTCGTCTGCGGCCTTGAGAGCGTCGTCTCATATTTTGAGCAATGCTGTTTCCGTCCCGTGTCCGGGGGTGGAATCCCAATTGAAATGGATTAAGTAGGTTGTGGGTATCTAGATGCTGTTGCAGCTCTTGTACCACTACTTTTTCCATTACCTTTGAGAGTACATTTAGGCCTGTTATTGGATGATGGTGGAGTGGGTCCTTGGGGTCCAGGTTGGGTTTCTTCAAGATGGGTCGAATTATACCTCCTTCAACTGGGAGGGCACCAAGCCCTCCCTAAAAGATTGGTTGATAAGCTGCGTGATAGGAGGTGCCAGGATGTCGGCGCATTCCTTCAGCAGTTTAGTGGGGATGATATCATTCGGCGCGGTGCTGTTACGCAAAGTACCGATGATATTTTTAGTAGCATGGATATAGATAGGTTCCAGCGTGAACTTACCTGGTTGTGGTGAATTACTGCAGGTGTTGTGTAAATAATTACGGGGGGGGCTACGGGGGGAGTTGTTTTGCTGAATGCTTTGCCGGATTCCCTCGATTTTATTAATGAAGTAATCTGACAATTCATTGCAAAATTCTTGTGAGTCCGAATTGGGGGCTTCAAGACATCCTGGATTCATGGTCTGAGAGACCAGTTTGAAGAGTTCGCGTGGGCGATTAATGGCGCTGTTGATAGCCTCAGAAAAATAGTTTTTTTTGTCTTTGAAGATTTCTTTGTGGTATTTTCTTGTTGTTGCTTTGTAGACGATGAGGTTCTCATCTGAAGAGCTTCTTTTCCAGGCGGCTTCCGGACACAGTGACTGCGTTTGATGGCATGGCACAGTGGCTGCATTTGATGGCATGGCACAGTGACTGTGTTTGATGGCATGGCACAGTGGCTGCGTTTGATGGCATGGCACAGTGGTGCGAATTGATGGCACAGTGGCTGCGTTTGATGGCATTACACAGTGACTGTGTTTGATGGCAGGGCACAGTGGTGACAATTGATGGCACAGTGGCTGCATTTGATGGTATGGCACAGTGAATGTGTTTGATGGCATGGCACAGTGGTGCGAATTGATGGCACAGTGGCTGCGTTTGATGGCATGGCACAGTGAATGTGTTTGATGGCATGGCACAGTGTTGCAAATTGATGGCACAGTGGCTGCGTTTGACGGCATTGCGCATTGACTGTGTTTGATGGCATGGCACAGTGGTGACAATTGATGGCACAGTGGCTGCATTTGATGGCATGGCACAGTGACTGCGTTTAATGGCATGGCACAGTGGTGACAATTGATGGCACAGTGGCTGCGTTTGATGGAATGGCACAGTGGCTGCGTTTGGTGGAATGGCACAGTGGTGACAATTGATGGCACAGTGGCTGCGTTTGATGGGCACAGTGAGGCTGCAATTTTTTTCTCTTTTTTTTTTTGCACCCCCCCAAAAATTTGGAGCACCAGCCGCCACTGTTTTTTGCTATAATACATATCCCAAAATATAAAAAAAAGTATTCATCAGTTTAGACCCATATATATTCTTCTACATATTTTTGCTGCCATAACACCAATTTTTAATGTCAAAGTAATAATGTATATTTACTGTGAGCGGTCGGCAAGTGGTTTGTCAGGCACAAGTAAAAATCAGGACTATTCCTGTGTCAGTTGCTATTTCTATGTGTTAAGTTTATGTTTATGTGGAAAAAAACAGAGAATTGGCAGCTTTTTAGGGTAATAATATGTCAAATCAGTTCTAGGAGTGAATGTTAAGACAATAATGTATGTATCATGTGCTTTAACTGCATCTTCACCAAAAAAAAAAAAAGTTATTTTCAATCTGCATCAACAAGAGTTAATATCATGTCTTATTAGGTGTATGCAATGAACATTAAAAACATGCTACATTTGCATGGGAATAAAGGACCCTACAGTATATTTTTCTATTTGTTACATGCATGTTTTCCATAAATCTCACAATTTCTAGAACAATCTTAAATCCTGAATTTGAGCAAGTAAAGGGGATTGGCTGATAAACTGTGCCAGAAATTGTGTATCTAAGGTGGATTTGGGTTTGGTTTGGGTGGATCGACATTGTGGTTTAATGTTAGAAATATTTACATGTACAAGCGAAGGTAAGTAATCTCATGTGTTGCTACACAAATTACAAACATCCGTCTTTGCTTTAGCCCAATGATAAATATGTGTATAATAACATATTTTCTAACACAATACAGAACACTACTATCCTACTCACCATACCATTCTCTCTTCTATGTAATAATGTAATTCAAGATATTTACTAGTAATTAGTAATAGTATTATTGATAAAATATACTTTGTTTTTTTCTTTTCCCTTAGAAGGAATTTTTAACAAAAAAGAAAGAAAAAATATATAAAAAAAAAAATGCAAGTTTTTGGAGGTAAAAAAGTGTATTTATTTAAACATTTTCACATGAGCCTGCAGACCATTGCACCTGCGATCAGTGGGTTGCGGGTGCAATGTCAAGCTTCTGCAGACTCTGTACGGGCCATCAGTTTCAGAGCTACAGGAAGAGTGAATGGACTATGAGCGTGCTGATCCTTACATCAGGTGCCCCCAGCAGAGACCGTCCTTACATCAGGTGCCCCCAGCAGAGTCCATCCTTACATCAGGTGCCCCCAGCAGAGTCCGTCCTTACATTAGGTGCCCCCAGAAGAGTCTGTCCTTACATCAGGTGTCCCCAGCAGAGTCTGTCCTTACATCAGGTGCCCCAAGCTTTTCCACCTGTGTAGGTTCTCCACCCCCCTCCCTCCTCTGCATTAAGGACTGCAGGATAAGAGACTCCTCATCATAGGCGTGCGCACAGGGTGTGCCAGGTGTGCCCAGGCACACCCTAATCACCCTGTTCAGAAAAGATTCCCCCACTAACCTGGCTCCTCCTGCTTCCCCCCACAGCACTGCCGGCTTCCCTCCTCTCCCACTGGTTGTTGCTGTGGATGTTTTAGGATGAATCAGGGAAGGGGGCAGTAAATATGCCATTTACCGGCCCCCTCCCTTTCTGAATGAACATGGTGAGTGATCGGCAGAGTGAGATTTGGGTTGCACACCCTAATGCCAAAGGCTGCGCACACATATGCTACTCATCATACCTCAGTGCCCGTCTCCCTCTCCTCCTCATCTGTCTCCAGCAGACACGATCACTTTTTCTTGCTCCAGCTTGAGAATGTAGGGAAGGAGCCGTGGGCGGGGCACTGAGGCTGTCAGACAGGAGTACACAGGCGACATGTGCTAGCGAGAGGCAGGGCAGCGAGTTTAAAGCTGATAGGGAGCAAGATTGGATTAACGGAGCTCCAGAGACCATGTTAGATAAACAGCCAATCAGGTCTGCTCTCACAGCATTACCTAAGTGTGTAACTCTGAGGGAGGCTGATCTCCTCCTGTTGTGTTCAGTGGAGAGGGGAGCGGTTTCCAATCCCTGTAGCCACTGAAGAGAGAAGCTGATTGGGTGCCCTCTCCTCTCCACTGAACACAAGGGGAAACAATACTCGCGGCCATTTTTGTGTAGCCGAAAACATTTCTGATTTTCCCGGGACAAAAGCAAAATCCCGGGAAAATAATTGGGACAAGCCTAATTAAGGACGAGGGTCCAAAATTTGGGATTGTCCTGGGAAATTTGGAACTGTATGTGTTTAGCTTGTTTTGAATGGGAGAATTTTCGGATTTCTTTTGTTCAGCCCAGCTGAGAAATCTTCTGAGAAATGTGGCCAACTGTGATCTGAGGAGTGTAATCGGGTTATACCCCTAAATATTCAAGTCTTGTGTAATATTTATGGTTGGTGAGTGCGCATTTTGTACGTACTGGGGTGGAGCACTAATGGAAGGCAATCTAAGCACCTTATACCTTTAAAACACGGTGACTGGAGAATTTAAAAAGGACTAGTTACACCTTCATATGGATTTTCAATATTCACAATTTTTCACAAATAGATTTTTATGGACTTATGTTTATTATATTGTTCTTTATACTTTATTTGTGACTAAACTGCATTAACAAAGTTGTCATAAAAAAACTGCAAGACACAGATATGAAACTTAGAAAAAAAGCATCCATCCTATTTTGAAGAAATGCTGTTGCGGGTGCTGTTTAAGGCCGCGTACACACGATCGGTTCAAACCGATGAGAATGGTCCGACGGACCGTTTTCATCGGTTCACCGCTGAAGTGGCCTGATGGTTTTGATGTGCGTACACACCATCAGTCCAAAATCCGATCGGGTCAGAACACGGTGACGTAGAACACAACAATGTGCTGAAAAAAAGAAGTTCAATGCTTCCAAGCATGCGTTGACTTGATTCTGAGCATGCGCGGGTATTTGGACTGATGCTTTTGCTTACTAACCATCGGTTTGGACCGATGGTCAGGCGTCCATCTTTCCGATTTTAAAGCAAGTTTTAAAACTTTGGTCCGACGGACGATGGACCGATGGGCCGTACACACGGTCGGTTTGGACCGATGAAACTGGACTTAAGTCCATTCTCATCGGTTTGAACCGATCGTGTACACGCGCCCTTAAAGTAAAACTCCAGCCAAAATATTTTTCTAATTTTGGATAGTGGGGAAAGTTTAGCACCTATGTCAGGGTTGTCTTGATTAAGGAAATTTCTTTTCACATCCTCCACACAGAAAAATGAGAGGAAACGTGCCAAAAGAGATGGGAATCCAATCTTTGGAATTCCCTGGAACACACGTCAACAATGAGATTATCTCTTTACTATGATGACAGCTATATTTTTTTATTTTATTTTACAGTGTTGTACTGTTTCTAATCTAGAAGCAAAGGTTAATGGGGCAGAAGGTGAGAGTGAATCACTTCAGAAATCTTCAGGTGGCAACAGCAGTTCTAATCTGACTTTACCCAAGACTAAAAAAATACAATTTTAGTTGGTGTTCTATTTACGTTTGATAAAATGATAAAATGGGTTTTAGTCTTTCATAATCATCATGTGACTACTGAAATCAAAATCTAGATAAAAATGGAAAGAGGACATGTTATCAGAGAACTGCTACATAAAGGTCTAAAACAGTGTTTGGGCCCATATACCCCCTTAAAGCGGTAGTTCACCCTTATATTTAACTCTCTATGAGCCTTACTGTCTCCCAGTGACCATTACAAATCGGTGGTTATTTTTTTTTTTTATATAAAGGCTTACCTTTATATTTTCGCCAATGTGGCCTGTCAATCACCTCTCCCCGCGGATTATTGGGCGTGCCTACCTTTCCCCCGATGCGCAGAGTCTCCTGGGAATAAGATGTGATGTTCCCAGGAGACGATCTCTCTTAAAATCCCGCGATATTACCGCGGTCACGTGACTCGGCAAGCGGGTCATGTGACTCGGCAAGCGGGTCATGTGACGTGGGCGTGTACTAATACACCTGTGTTATTTTGTTAACACAGGTGTAAAACGCCATTACACCACTTTAAATCTATTATAGTCTCATTATGGTCAACGGGGCGGGTCATATTGACGCCGGCCGTTGCCATGGTAACTGTGCTGTGTTGACGGCGCCGTTCGCCGTCAACACAGCACAACAAAGGACATGCGCGGGATACAGCGGTGCATGCTGGGACGCCAGCATTCACCGCCGTATCCCGGAAATGATTAGTGCTGGGCTTCAACGTGCCCAGCGTGCCATGAATGAAGATGGAAACTGCCTGAAGACAGAAATCAAAGTTATCGTTTGGCAGTAGAATCGCATCCTGGGGGCCAAGAAATCGGGACACACGGGCTGCTATTTAAGACAGGTAAGAGGAGCCTAAAACTTTTTTTTTTTTAAAACGAAAAACGAGTGAAAGACCGCTTTAAGTAATAATGCCACTTTTGCACACCGGTGGCCTTTGTATTATGTTTGTGGTTTGCACATACACTAAGAGCACTTTGCACTTCATCAGTATCTGATGAAGAATGTGCTAAAGCGTCACAATGTGTTTGGTCTTTTTTTGGAGTGGTTTACAGGTTTTTGCTATCGAGGATGGCAATGCCATCTTGCAGTGTATATTAGAAATATACAGGTCTTTTTTCAACAGTAACACGGAGGAACACAGTTCCGGAACCTCCAGCACAGAATGTATGTAATGGCAAGGGTATGCTGGAGGGTCTCTATTGTTATTAGAGGGGATACATCTTATGTTGCTGGGGGGCAATCATTGCTGGGACGGATTTACTTTTGAGGGTGGGGTCTAGTGTTGCTGGTTGCTGGAGGGTCTATCGATGCTGGCTATTGGGAGTCTATTGTTGCTAGCTACAGGGGATCTAATTTATTGCCTTTCTTGTTATCATTAACAAATTCCATACAAATTATTAGCTCCACAGAATTATATTTCACTCTGTATTCTCTAAAAGGGACATTACTGGTAGGCGGGTAGGGGGCAGAGCCAAGGAACGGTGCTCTGACGTAGTGGGCGGAGGCAAAAGGTAGCTCAAAAGGGGGGAGTTCCTGTACCTATTCACTGAGAAAAAAAGCCCTGTATGTGTGTATATATGTAGCGCCTATGTACCTTAAGCCCCGTAAACACGGCCGAGGTTCTCGGCAGAAACCAGCGAGAACCTCGCTGGGAGCCGCATTCTGCCGAGAACCTTGGCCGTGTGTACGCTCTCGGCGAGCCCCGCCCGTCGGGAAACCCGTCGAGCAAATAGAGAACAGGTTCTCTATTTGCTCGACGGCCCGTCGGGATGAATGGCTGGTTGCCTTTCCCGACGGGCGAGTCGCCGATTCTGGCGGCCGGCAGAGAACCTCGACAGGCGGAACAATGTGTTCCGCCCGTCGAGGTTCTCTGCCGTGTGTACGGGGCCTTTCAGTACTGGGGATAGCTAAATTTATGTGTAGATCAGAGTGTAGTTAAACTCTGATCCAGATTGTTACAGTGGGGATCAAAAGTTTGGGCACCCCAGGTAAAAATTTGTATTAATGTGCATAACGAAGCCAAGGAAAGATGGAAAAATCAAAATTATAGAAAACAAAAAAATGGCGTCTGCAAAAGTTTGGGCACCCTGCAGAGTTAATATCTTGTACTGCCCCCTTTGGCAAGTATCACAGCTTGTAAATGCTTTTTGTAGCCAGCCAAGAGTCTTTCGATTCTTATTTGAGGTATCTTTGCCCATTCTTCCTTACAAAAGTCTTCCAGTTCTTTGAGATTTCTGGGCTGTGTGTCACGTACTGCTCTTTTAAGGTCTATCCATAGATTTCAATTATGTTGAGGTCAGGAGATTGTGAAGGCCATGGCAAAACCTTCAGTTTACGCCTCTTGATGTAATCCCCGTGGATTTTGAGGTGTGTTTAGGATCATTATCCATTTGTAGAAGCCATCCTCTCTTTAACTTCAGCTTTTTCACAGATTGCATCAAGTTACCATCCAAAATTTGCTGAAATGTTATTGAATCCATTTTTCCTTCTACTCGTGAAATGTTCCCTGTGCCACTGGCTGCAATACAACCCCAAAGCATGATTGATCCAGCCCCATGCTTAACAGTTGGACAGAGGTTCTTTTCATTAAATTCTGTGCCCTTTCTTCTCCAAACGTACCTTTGCTCATTCCGGCCAAATAGTTATATTTTAACCTAATCGGTCCACAGAACTTGTTTCCAAAATGCATCAGGCTTGTCTATATGTTCATTTGCAAAGTTCAAAAGCTGATTTTTGTGGTGAGAACGTAGAAGAGGTTTTCTTCTGATGACTCTTCCATGAAGACCATATTTGTACAAGTATCTCTTTATAGTGGAATAGTGTACCACAACTCCAGTGTCTGCCAGATCTTTCCGGAGGGATTGTGCAGTCAAACGTGGGTTTTGAATTGCTTTTCTCACAATCCTGCAAGGTG
The DNA here is from genome assembly GCA_029574335.1 of Rana kukunoris. Classification (NCBI taxonomy): domain Eukaryota; kingdom Metazoa; phylum Chordata; class Amphibia; order Anura; family Ranidae; genus Rana; species Rana kukunoris. The sequence goes on along the minus strand of CM056053.1, from coordinate 107,197,468 downwards.
TTCTGTCTGATATTTTTCTTGGTCTTCCAGATCTTGCTTTAACTTCCACTGTTCCTGATGACTGCTATTTCTTAATTACATTCCGAACAGAGGATATTGACATCTGAAAACGCTTTGCTATCTTCTTATTGCCTTCTCCAGCTTTGTGAGCGTCAACTATTTTCAGTTTCAGTTTTCTAGACAACTGCTTAGAAAAACCTATGGTGCTGATTGTTGGGGCAAGGTCAGATGAGTCTGGGCATTTAAAACCTTTGAGATTGACATCACCTGGTCTTCTCAGACGATGATTGAGAACAATCCATGACACAGGGCATGCTATAAATTCTGCAGGGTGCCCAAACTTTTGCAGACGCCATTTTTTTGTTTTCTGTAATTTTGAAAGTCTAGTCTACAATCGACTGAGCTTGCTGATAATAGCCTTCTTGATCCCCTTCAGTCCGGATTTCGTCCTCAACATTTTCACAGAAACTGCTCTCCTAAAACTAACAAACGAAAACTAAGGGACACTATTCTGTCCTCCTACTCCTGGACCTCTCTGCTGCCTTCGATACAGTTGACCACCCTCTCCTCCTCCTCAAAAAACTCCATGCCTTTGGTCTCCGTGACTGTACTCTTCGCTGGTTCTCTACCTACTTATCCAACCACACTTTTATTGTTGCTTACAATTCTACTTCCTCCTCTCCTCTTCCTTTCTCTGTTGGGGTCCCCCAAGATTCTGTTCTTGGACCTTTCCTATTTTCAATCAACACCTCCTTCTTGGGACCAACCGCTCTGTCTCTGCTACTCCTCTCTGTCAATCCCTCCACTGGCCTCCACTTACCCAACAAATTAAATTCAAAATACTAACAACTACCTACAAAGCCATCCACTACTCTGCCCCCAGCTACATTACTGACCTAGTCTCAAATACCAACCTAATCATTCTCTTTGTTCTTCTCCAGACCTCCTGCTCTCTAGTTCTCTCATCGCCTCCTCCCATGCTCATCTCCAGGACTTTTCAAGAGCCTCTGCAAGCATATGGAACTCCTTACCCCATTCTGTCTGTCTGTCTATCTCCTTTTCTATTAGCTTTTAGATGATCACTGAAAACCCTCCTCTTCATAGAAGCCTATCCTACCCACACCTTAACAACTGTATTTTCATTTTGTCCATCTGATCATCCCCCACAGCTACTACCATTTGTTCCACTTGACCATGCCTTCTAGATTGTAAGCTCTAAAGCAGGGCCCTCTTATCCCTCCTTTATTGAATTGTATTGTAACTGTACTGTCTTCCCCGGTGTTGTAAAGCACTGCACAAACTGTTGGTGCTATATAAATCCTGTATAATAATAATAATAATAAAGGGGCACTCTAATGATGGCACCTAATGTAAGGGGGCATTCTGGTTGGAGACACCAGATGTAAGGGGGTCTTCTGATGAAGAAACCTGGTGTAAGTGGTCACTCTGACGGGAATACCTGATGTAAGGGGGCACTCTGATGGGGACCCATCATATAAGGGGGAATACTATTGAGGACATTTACAGAGTATTACCAGAGTGTGTAGAGGAAACAGTAAGAAAAGCACCAGAGAGCACTGCTTGTGCCAAAAAAGCAAAGAAGATGCGTAAAATCTTTCATGGCACAGACTTGTGATTTGGACTTAGGCCAGATTTTTTTTAGTGACTTGACCTCCTTGACTATCCCTGGTCTAGTGTTACGGTTTGGCCTTCATAAAAGCCATTTAGATAGGTGTTTGTTAAATCTAAAGGGAAATGTTACAAACAGCAAGGAAGGGTACTGATTAAGGCAGATAGCTCCCTAGGCATATGCACTTGTCCTCCTATCTATTGTAACAAGCACAGCACTGTTGTTAAGTCACTCAGGAACATGCAGTCTTGGCAACTGGAAGCAAATATTAAACATGAGCAAAGGTTGGCACCACGCCCTTGCCCTTCAGTTGTCTGGATTAATTTGCTCAGCCAGTTCTTCTAGATGAAATCAGACAGTAATTCATCCTCATTTTATTTGTTATTTATTTAAGTGCAGCCAAGTTTTTACTATGAGAATAAGAAGGTGTTATTGTTATTAGGGTCAGCGTGGTGGGTGAATGTATGTATCACTTATAGATAGGATTTTAATATTTTACAACAAAAAAAATCAGTGTATCAATAAGACATGAAAAGGACAATGAACATGAATAAAAAATGAAAATGACAATGAACATAAATGGGAAATATATCTTCATAACTGGCCAGAAATAGCAATAATGGAATAGTAAGTAAAAACTTTAGGACATTACAGGCACACAACAATTTATATTTTTGATTAAGGTGTTATGGGACCTAACTATTTATCCGAGAAGCAAGCATCATGTTGTCCTAGGTAGAGCTGAATGATGGGCTCTTCTGTAAAGGCCCCACTCCTCATGTACTGCAAGTTTGATTATTTTAAGTTTGAAAAGGAGGAAACAGAGAAAGAGGAGAAAAGAGAGATAAAGAAAAGAGAAGAGGAAAGTAGCCCCAGGAGAGGGCGAGCACCACGCAAGCAAGCTTTAAAGTCGACCATTGCTAGTCGGGGGCAGGGATGGGAAAGAATAACCTAATCCACGGTTCCCAGAATTTCAAAAATTTTGCATGTGAATCCCTTATTATACTGGACATCTGCTCATTAACTATCAGAGTGTTCATTCTGATTTGCACCCCCTGGAAGGTAACAGCTGGGGTCTTCCAGGCATGGGCGATGGTCCACTTGGCAGAAATAAAAAGTTATGAGTCCAATTTTTGCTAGGGTGCAAAGACGTCTGGTCCAGGATGTTTTTTCAACAACCTCCAAGTCAGGAAGTCAGGAAGTGACACACAAAATGCTATATTTAAAAAAAAAAGCTATATTTTAAGATACAAGCAGCTGACAGTAGAGGGAAGAAGATCCATACAAGAGCATTTTCCCCAGTGGCCATTGCACTGATGTACTAATGTAGATATAGTAATTATTAGAAGGGGTTCCTTGAGACCAGAATATTAATTCAAGGGTTCTCCCATGCTGAAGAGGTTGCGAAAAACGGACATATATGTAGCGCCCGTGTACTTTATAGTACTGGTGCTAGTCAAATTTAAGTATAGATAGAGTGTAGTTAAACTCTGATCCAGATTGTTAGTAGCAAATTGTGGTCTCTGTCTCAGCTTGGCTGTGTTGTGAGCCCATTCTGCTGTGCTGGGGGTGTTCTTCCAACCCCAGTACTGCAGGTGGCAGCAGTGGAGTTGAGGTTTGGGTGCTCTTCCCAGCAGCCAATTACTAGGGTTTGTCCTCGCTGTGCATGTTGGGGAGGAGTATTTATGGGACAGACGCCATTGCTTCTGGGTCTTCTTCGTCCAGTGTGGCACCCACCTTTAGGGTGGCCACATCGCGGCGCCCCGGCGTTATGGTCTACCTGGCCAGGGCGTGCGTGCCACGCGGTGTTCCTGGTTCTGGGGCCATGTTGACCCGGAGCATCCTAACCAGCGATGGAGATCCAGTGAGCGACTGGGTTCCCTCTTTTGAAGATCCAAAGCTGGGTGCTGTTCGGTGTGGAGTCGGTCTGAGGAGCACCATTGAAAGGCTGGCGGTCCAATAGGGCTTGGACGAAACCACCGGGGATCACAGGTAGCCATACACTGCAGTACTCATCACCTGTCAGTCGGTACCTGAGCGACAAGTTGAAGGAGATCCAGACGTAACTCAAGTAAGGAGGCATATCTCCAATAATCAAACCCAGAAGGGACCTGTGGCAGAGGTATCTTCTGAGGCTCATTGTGAGGGGTCTGTGGCAGAGACAAGTTCAAGTTCACCAAGGAGGGTCTGTGGCAGAGACTTATTCCTATAATTGTCCGAGTGATACTCCGGCTGCCAGGTCAGTAAAAGAGGCCTGTCTGGGTATACTGCACCCACTCCGGCAGGAGTGAGGAAGAGAAGTGTTACGTTTGGGAGCAGGACTGTTTCCTATCATTACGCCTGAATCTGCTATTCTTTCTCCTTTCAACTTTACTCTCCTCACCACAAGTTTATTGTTTTTACCTGGCTGGGTAATAAAGAGCACAGCAAAAAAGCACCTGTCGTGGACATTCCTTTACTTCTGTTTATGCGCATACGCATCACTACACAGCCACGAGGTAACACGCTACCCAAAAATCCAGCAGCTCCTCCGGGGGTAGTTCTACTTATACAATTCAAGGCAGGGGGGCTATAGCAAGCTTTGTAAATTGTTTTTAATTCAAACATTAACCCAGTGTCCTGGGCTAACATTGATTGCTCATTCTTACCGTGCATGATACAGAGATATCAAAACAACAGACAACATGCATTTATACTATTGCTTACTGGCTAAGTGCAATGATAACCCATTAAGTAGTTTTTAAAAAGTGTTCCTGTCTAAGTGCTCAGCTGACACTGCCAACTAATATTAATTTGTATGAATAATAGCCTAATGTCTGCCAATATACTTTTTCATAGCAAGATATATTAGTCAAGGTGTCTGCTGGGTTCTGATCTCATTCTAATACAACTGAGCTCTAATGATCATGAAATGTCTATAAAACAACTGCATGAGCAGGGGGCTATGATCACCAAACATCCCATCCCAAGAAAAGAAGCTTGGACCCCATTCTTCCTGCCTCCCAAGTATCTCTGTTTGTCAGTTGGTGGTCTCCCAGGACCAGCAGTGAGCCTCAGAAGTTAGAAGAGTGTAGGATAATGCTTGATACAATGTTTACTTGAGATGCTAATATCAGCCTATATCTCTGGATATACAGTACTAATAAGTTGACTGTAATTTTTGTTTATGCAAGGTATTCATCAGTGATTACCTGGATTGCAAATGATGATCCACTAAATTTATTTTCTGTAGTGTTCTTCCCTCACATTGTTTTGTTTTCATTAGATTCATCACAATGAAACCCTAGTTTTCCCTAATCCCCTAGCCATGCTACTGTTGTGTATCACACAGCGCCATCCTGCCGCGTTGTCACACTTCGCACATAGGCCAGCCCATTCATATCAATTAGCTGCCCAACATGCGACAAATGTAGAGAATAGAGGTAGGGCTTATGGGACCCCAATACCTCAAGACCAAGAAAAAAGGGGGGCAGTAGGACTATTGCGGTACAAGGCTGAGTAGGTAAACTCACACAGAGTAGATAGAATAAAAGTTTATACATTTATTTATTAACATGGTATCATACAAGATAAAAAACATCAAAATAACATAAACAATAAAAAACAATACAAGGTATTGTGATAAACCATACAGGTCACAGAGAGTGATAAACTCTGTGTCACATTTTGCACATAGCCCATTCATATCAATTAGCTGCCCAACATGCAACAAATGTAGCAAAAAACCTCAAGAATATTTTAGAAATGCATGTGTTTTTTTAACCATGTGTTAAATGTGTTTTATTTTTTGTGTGTGCAAAAGCGCACGTCTTGCTTGCTGGGCCTGTCATTTGCAAAAGCACACGTCTTGCTTGCTGGGCCTGTCATTAACTGTCTGGTATCATCTAGAGTCACAATTATGTGGACTCCCTACCGTGTAGCTACAAACCTGTATGCCCATCAGTGTTGATTGAGTGCTCCAGCAAAGGCTGCAAAAATACTGTATGGCTCCTGCTGCTTTCAGCCAATCCTATGGCACAGCGAAGAGAGGAGAAGAGCTGGTGCAGATGTGCATAGCGCTGGATCGAGATTGAGCTCAGGTGAGTATTTAGGGGGACAGGGGGGGGCCACTATTGAAATGTTTTTTTTACCATAATGCAGAGAATGCATTAAGGTAAAAAAACGTATACCTTTATAATTACTTTAAGGTGACTGGGTTACCAATTTGACTGTAAACAGTGGGGTATGTTCCTGAATTGGGTAGATAGATGGGGGGTAAAACATCTTTAACATTACAGAACAGGGCTGGCTGAATGTGACTAATTACAACTAGCTATACAATGATCTGGATGACTTAAATCCTTTGCAGGAATATTTGGGATCGAGTTTGTGGAAAAATGAAGAGTCAAAGGCTCTAGGTCGGACTTTGTAGGCAAGATGGATGAGGGTATTATAAAAAAAAATATTTTATAACAAACGAATATAGAGGTATAGAAAGAGTTAAAAAACATACATTGAACACAAAAAAAATACATAAAACTATGATGTGAACGGAAGGTTGACACCAAATGGACAGAAGTGAGTCCCTGTGAGTCAATGCGTGTCACTATTTTGCTTCGTCAGGACACACTTGGGGATGAGCGAAAAGAACAGGTCTCACTATCTTATCAGCACACAATTAACCCGTACGGGAGACTCCAGAATGGACCTTAAAAAGTTTGTAAAGGATTTTTTTTAATTTTTTTTAATAGCTTCCTTTACCTTAATGCAGTGCTGTTTTCATGTCCTCATTGTTCGTTTTTGCTCTTAAGTTGCTGTAATTCTTCTCTGATCTCCACACTTCCTGGTTGTCTGTTTCCTGATAACCACAGTACTGTGAGCTTTCTCTCTGTGGTCACTAATCAAGGAGGTGTGATTACTGTGTGTCTAAAACCCCTCAGCACCAATCAGTTTCGTTTTCCAAACCATCACTGCCCTGTATTGGCTCTGTGGCTCTGTACATCACAGAAGCAGGAAACAACATGCAAAAACGAAACTAGAAACTAGAGGTACATTATATGATTGATTTTTATCTATTTTTAATCGTTTTTTAAAGGAATCAGTTAACTATTATGTCTCTATACCCTGTAAACAGTAATTTCAGCAAAAAAAATAAAAATATTTACAACTCCTTTAAGGCTCATCGTATGGAGAGTAAAGAGGAAAAGGTATTCTACGGTTGCTAGCGGCCAAATATTGTGTAGCAAAGGAACAAAAGTATTTCTTCCTATGAAGTTTATTGCAGAGTACGGTAACATATATCAAAAATGCATTGTAAGTACCAGGATGATTAAAGAAAGGGAAGAAATGTGAAAAAGAGGGAGGGAGGGGGTGGTATATCCAAGGCTTTTTTTTAAATTGTGTTTGGTCCGTAGAAAAATCACCCATTTAGACAAATATAAGTCTTGTTACTGTAAGACACTGTAGCAGGCACGCGAGCCCGCAGCGTGTCCATGGTACCAAAGCGCGTGCCCAGCAGCTGCGATGACCACCGGACACCCGCGATCGATCGTGACAGCGCGAGAACCCAGGATCTGTGTGTACAAACACACAAATCCATGTTCTGTCAGCGGAGAGGGGAGAGATTGTGTGTTCCTACTAAGTAGGAACAATGATCTCTCTCCTCCTCTAGTCAGCCACATGCCCCCCACAGTTAGAAAACATCTAGGAAATGCAGTTAACCCCTTGATCGCCCCTATTTTTTTTTTCAAAACGTTTTTATTATAATTTTCAAAAAACAAAAAATAAAATATGCATACAGTAGAGGCATGGGCAGTAGGGTTCGTAAGGAAAAAAAAGAAAAAACAAAGAAGGGGAGAGAGAGGGTGAAAAGAGAGAAAAGAAAAGAAGAGTAAAGAGAGGGAAGAAGTAGAACATAAGGGGGAAAACAGGAGCGAGGGGAGGGAGGTGGGAAAAGGCATGGACAGCTGCAGAGCGAGTAACATTGTAACATTGATGAGAAGGCAGGGTTCCTGTCTAACATACAAACAGAAAAACTGAGGTATAAACATTCCCAACCCCCATAGGGAGGGGGCGAGGGGAGGTTGATAACCCTGCTATGATATTGAACTGGTGGGATCTAAGAGAAGCGTGTATAAGCTGGGCATGCAGTGAAAAATATGAGACACAGATGTCCAACAGCATTAGGTATAGTGCAGCTCCGTGATGAGGGGGGGCGTGGGGGGGGGGTGTGGGGGCACTGATGGGTGGCTGAAGTTGTGCTGGTAAGGAGGGGGATGGGGGGGGCAGTGACCATGATGTCCGTAGTGCTTAAGGAGAGGCGGTGGATGAAGAAATGGAAGGTGATGGGTCTCCATCCGGGGATGGGGGTGGAGGAGACTTGTAGTACGTGAAGGAAGATTGTTCAAAGGTGGCTATGTCATCTTGGGGTAGCGTTGAGCTCATGAAATAATGCCAGATTGAGAGGAAACGAGACCTTGCAGTGTCTCGTGTGAAGTCGGTGGTGGCTCGTTCTCTGTAGAGGAGGAGAAGGAGGTCTCGTTGGAGCTGAGTGGCGGATGGGGGGTGTGAGGAGATCCAATTTCTCAGGATCGCCCTGCGTGCGACAAGGAAACAGAGTAGAGGCCAGTCCTTTCAAGTCCACGGAGCGGGTGAGGGGGTTGATGTGGTGGAGACATCCTGCTGTGATCTCTGGAGCAGGAGAGGGTCCCAATAGCCAAAGATGAGGAGGAGACGATCTTTAGGCAGTTTCAGTAGCATGACTTTAAAGATGTAGGCAAGGACTTGTTCCCAGAAGGCTGAAATAAAAGAGCATGACCAGAAGCGGTGAGCCAGGGATGGCTTGGGGTGATGACACAGCAGGCACATGCTGCTGCTTGGGTCTTGCGGTGAGTGAAGAAAGGGGATGTGAGCCCGATGGAGGATCTTTAGTTGGCCTTCACTCAAAATTTCGTTTGGGGTGAGACGCATAACTGTGTTGTAGCCTTGGAGTAGTTTGTGGGTCAAATCGTCCTCGGGGAAGTCCTTGCCCCAGTTGGATGCGGAGGTGTCAGACAGTTGAGGTGAGTTTCCGATGAGCAGGGGTTTGTATATGTCCGAGATTTTGTATGAACCATCCGAGAGCAGCCGATCCGTGAAAGAGGGGGAGAAGCGTCTACATGGCTCGTTGCAGGATGAACGTAGGTAGGTGGCGCATTGCCAGTAGTGGAAGGCGTGTGACTTGGGTAAATTGAAGGCTTCGGCTGTGGTTGCAAAGGATAAAGGTCGGCCAGTCGAGATGCCACATAGAGAGGCAAAAAGCGTGAGCCCCTTTTCCTGCCACAATTGGAAGGGTTTGTGATCCAGCCCCACGGGGAAACTGGGGTTGCCTTGGATTGGGAGGTGCCATGACATGAAGGGAGATAGCCCAAGCAGTTTCCTGGTTTCCCTCCAGGCAATGACCATGTCCCTGAGTGACAGGTTGTGTTGGAGACTGGGAGTGATTGACTTCAATTTGCAGTGCAGGAGAGCCGCCAGGGAGAGGGGACGCACCATTTCAGACTCAAGAGAGTAGTTTGAGTATCTAGAGGCTTGAGATAACCAGTCCAAACCAAATCTTAATAAACATGCTAGATTATAAAGCCTAACGTTGGGAAGACTAGCACCGCCCTCGCGCCTGGGGAGAAATAGTTTTTTCAAAGCTATACGTGGCCTTTTGCCGTGCCAGATAAAATTAGAGATAGCCGATTCAATGAGTTTAACATCTTTGTGGCGTGAGAGTAATGGGATAGTCTGCAATGGATATAGTAGCCTGGCAAAACTGACCATTTTCACTAGATGGCATCTACCCAGGAGCGAGAGAGGCAGATCCTACCAGTTCAATAGTTCTTGAGATATTTTGGCAATCAGAGGGGGGTAATTCAGGTGATACAGAGATGAGGGTAGTTTGCCTATTTTTATGCCGAGGTAGGTAATGTGAGAGGTGGCGACAGTAAAGATGGAGTGCCGTGACCAGGGTGGGTTGGGTAGAGTGCCCAAAGGGAGAATTTCACTCTTGGAGTAATTTATTCGGAGGCCCGAGCAGAGTCTAAACTTGTCAAAAATTGTTTTGATGGTGAGCATATCGGAGGAGGGGTCTGCTGAGAAAATGAGGACATCATCTGCAAAAAGTGAGGAGCGAATTTCGTGTGCGCCAGGATTAATGCCATGGAGGGGTCCTACTTGGATGCAGGGCCGATCCGCCCTATAGGCTCACTATGCAAGCCGCTTAGGGCCCCCACAAAGCTGCAGAGGGCCCCCCAAATTACTAGAGGCCCCGTCTGGTGAAAAGTCATTTTCGACCCCTCACCCCGCTTCTTAACTCGCTGGCTGCATGGGAGAAGAGGTAAGAAGTCAGCACCCCCGCTTCTCAACTCCACTCTAATCTTTAATGTCACATGTCACTGTCAGCAGCGCCCCCCCACTTCTCAACTTTAATGTGACATGTCAGTTTGCTTAGGGCCCCAGGGAGGTCAGGATCGGCACTGCTTGGATGAGATGCCTGAAAGGGGTTCTAAGGCTAAGTTAAAAAGAAGTGGGGAAAGGGGGCAGCCCTGCCGCGTCTCCTTGTGGAGACGGAATTCTTCTGAGAGTATTCCAGCAGCCACCAGGGTCGCCGAGGGGGATGTGTACATGGCGTCAATAAGATGGCAGAAGGGACCAGAGAAGCCCATTTTGGCCATGGATAGGGAAAGCCATTCGAAACTCACATTATCGAAGGCTTTCTCCGCGTCCAAGGTGATGATGGCAAAGTCGCCTTCTGGGTGTTGTTTGGCGTGTTCCAAGGCCATCATAACTTTACAAATATTTAAAGTGGCTGTCCTGCCCTTCACAAAGCCTGACTGCGCCGGGTGGATTAGGGAGGGGATAATGTCTGCGAGTCTATTTGCAATGATTTTGGAGAGGATCTTTACATCTAGATTCAGTAGGGATATTGGTCTGTATGAACCTGGCTCGAGGGGATATTTTCCTTTTTTTGAGAGTAATTTGATAATGGCCTGGTTTCCTGAAGGGAGGTAGGGCCTGCCGGACCACACACAGCTGTACACCTTATGCAGGGTGGGTTCTACAATACTTTGCAGGGTCTTGTAGAATTCGCTTGTGAAGCCATCTGGGCCCGGGGCCTTGGAAGGTGTAAGTTTACGAATGGTGGCCGAGATCTTGGTAGTGGAGATAGGGGCGTTAAGAGCTTCTAATTGAGAGGGAGTGATTTTGGGGATTGCTAAGTTTTCTAGGAAGGCGGTCGCCTCGGTTCTGTCAATGGGATCTGGGGCGTACAGGGCCGAGTAGAATTGGAGCATCGCTTTATTTATTGCGGGAGGTGTGGTGTGGATGGAGCCGCTGGGGTCTCTCAGAGACGTAATATGGGTGGGACTAAATGAGCCTTTACAGAGTCTGGCAAGCAGTTTACCCGATTTGTTCCCGAATTTGTGGAGGGTGGCGGCTAAGTTTGCCTTTTTAACCGTTTCTAGAGTGTCTGCCCAGGCGTCAAAGAATCTCTTAGCTGCGTGCCATTCGTCTCTGTTGTCAGGGGAGTCAGTTGTGTAAAGGGCCCTTTGTGCTTGGTGCAGCCGGGAACTGGCCATTTTGTATTGTGAGAGGGTGTTTATTTTGAAGGAGGTGGCATAGGATATGATCAGACCCCTGAGGAAGGCCTTACTGGCGTCCCAGAAGAGGTTTGGGTCGTCCATATGGGGGGCATTCGTCGAAGAATATTCCGCCCAGGCATTCTCCATGTAGCATTGAAAATCATAGTGATTGTTGAGTAAGGAGGGGAAACGCTAAATTTTCGGATGAGGGGGGAGGTCGAGGTTGTCAAGCGAGACTGAAATCGGGGCGTGGTCAGACACGGCGATGTCAAGTATGTCAGAGGCGGATACTAAGGGAACTAGGTCATCCGAGGCAAAGAAGTAGTCAATTCTAGTGAAAATTGCATGGGGATTGGAGTAAAAGGTAAATTCCCTGTCGGCTGGGTGGGCTAGACGCCAGAGGTCACGAAGGTAGAGTGAGTCCATCGTGGAGGCGAAAAGTGAAGGGTTGGGAGGGGCAGAGCCTGGATTGGACCGTTTGGGGGAAGACCTGTCGTCTATTTGATGTAAGGTGTCATTGAAGTCACCCCCAATTAGGTGGGGGAGGTGGGAAGTTTTGCAATAGCCATGTAGACAACTCGCAGTAAAAGTCCTTACCAGGGCTATTTGGAGCATAAACATTTGATATAACAAGTTCTTTGGAGCCTATCTTAACATGGGTGGATAGTAGTCTGCCCTGAGTATCTGAGTTGACCGTGATGACCGAGCATGGGAGGTTTTTATGTATCAGTATGAGGACACCAGCCCTGCGGCCAACGGCCTCAGAGCCTAGGGCCGTGCCTACCCAGAGTTTTTTCATGCGTGGGAAATCGGATGGGGGGTCTCCTGCAGTAGAGCAATATCTGTTTTCAGTCTTTTTAGGTGTCTGAGGATTTTCATTCTTTTATTTGGGGACCTGAGTCCCTTCACGTTCCATGAAAGTACTTTCATGTTATTGGTTTGGGAAAGGGGGTCTGAGGCGAATTTTTAGGATGGGTATCACGCGACTCAGCTCCAGAGGTGGTCACTGTGGGTGCGGGAGATAGGCCATGTAGGACACATGAAGGGGGGGGAGGGAGGGGGGGGCAAAAGGAGGGTCTGGAAAGGAAAAGGAAATAACATAAACAACAAAATCAACATTGAGAGCTTTTTTCCACATGGAGTCACTGTACGAGGCGGATCCCCTGTCACGACCTTGGTGACATGGGACCCGGGAGCCCTGAAGTAGGGCGCAGGCGTCGTGCGGCTGACATGGTGCGCAGCGGGGTGCGATGGGGGCAGCCTCTGTAAACCGTACAGTGAACCCAGGAGGCGCTGGCGTTGAAATCAGTAACAAAATAGTTGGATACATAACATCAGCTACTATATAACATTGGGGGGAGGAGAGAGAGGGGAAGCATGGCTGACAACACTGCAATTCGAGAAGAGACATCAAATATATACATGGAACATGACAGAGGGTAGAAGGTAGCAAACTTTAATAAAGGTGACTATTAAGTGAACCGCCCTTGGTACTAAGCAAGGATACTGTGCACCAGAAAGAAAAACATTGTCCAAGAGTCTGACCTGTCTGGAAGGCGAGGAGAAGAGGGCCAAAGCAGAGACCCCGGGGCAGCAGGTGCCAGGGCAAATCACGGTCTGCTGGGGCCCAAGAGTGTAACTCACGTGGGACAGGCGTAGAGGGCAAAGCCATGGTGGAATTCAGAGAGCGTGCAGCATGTTATTTTGTGGTGGCCTGGTTCGGGTCAAGGCCTGAGGGCCTGAAGCGTTTTGGGGAGTCCTTCCTTGGGCTTCCTTGATCCAAGGAGCGATTTAGTGGAGGGGCTTTGGAGGGCGTCTGGAGGTGGGGGGACGTGTGCCGCGACCGCAGGAAGGCTTCGGCTTCAGAGGGATCCTGAAAGGTCAGCTGGTCTCCGTTTAGGGCCTTTAGGCGTAGTATGGCTGGGAAGGCTAGGGTGAACTTTATTTGTTGCTTAAAGTGTTCTGTGCAGATTGGTTGAAAGGCCTTTCTTTTCTTTGATACCTCGATAGAATAGTCAGCAAATACTAGGACTTTTATGCCGTCGATTTGAAGCTGGCGGGCTTGACGGAATGTATGCAATATGAGAGATTTGTCAGCATAATTGAGGTATTTGGCAATGATCGGGCGCGGGGACTTGCGGTCCGAATTGAAGGCCCCCATGCGTTGGGCGCGTTCTACCGTGCATGGGCCTGGAAGGCTCAGAGCTTCTGGGATGCGGTGGGAGCAAAAGTCCGATAGTGCAGATGATTGGAGCGATTCGGGGACCCCCTCAGGTTGCTCCTCCTGGATCTATTTTCCAAATCATCTAATTTCTGCAGAATATATTTATGGGTCTTATCTTGGGCGTGCTCTAGAGCTTGGGCCTGGTAGAGGTCTTCCTCAGCGTTAGATAGGCGGTGCTCTAGTTCGTTTAGCCTAGTGCCAATTTTCCCATAGTTGGGCCTTAAATTGCGCCATCCCGGCGTTCACGACCTTCTCCACTGATGCCGCGATCATGGGGGTCAGCAGGGCGGCTACCGCTTGGGCGATCCGCTCCGTAGTGCTATCCCCCGTGTCCTGTGACAGGGATGCGAGTGGGGAAGGAGGGGTGGATGTGTCACCGCTTACCTCCATCTTGGCCTGCTGCGGTGGTGTCCGCGGAGCGGAGTAGGCTGAGACCAGGGGCCTCGATTTGCGGCTGGGCGGGCGCTGACTGCGTCGACTGGGCCAAGTTGGCGCGGGTGCCCGTTTTTTCAAGGAAACGGTCCATGGTGATGCGGGGACGTGCCCAGAGGTGGAGGGGGGGATCGGAGGGCTTCTCGGGCCGGTTTGAAGGCAGGTTTTGGGTCGTGCTGCGGGAGCTACAGTGGAGAGCAGCTACTCCATGCGGCGCCGGAACCGGAAGTCCGCCCCTAGTTTTAACCCCTTCCTTGCTAATGTCATTTATACAGTAATAAGTAATTAGGGACAGTTGGGAGCTATGAGCTAGCTGTGAATAAGTCTGATAGTCAGGTAAGCGAGCCCCTTGGAGACAGCGTGCACAGCAGGATGCTGTCTCCCAGGGGCTCGCTTACTTATCCTTCTTGAGATCCTTATTATCTCTCTATTGGCGGTTTACGCCTGGCTGGCCACTACAATATCCTGCCTGCGCTTAGATGTTCCATATAGTTTCCTCTATTGGACTTTGGATTTTTCTTTGCTATTGCCTGTAATGTGTAAGGCATAGCTGCCCCTTCTTTAATCTCAGTCTAATTCGATCACAAAATCTGTGTGACGTTTTGAAGTGATATCAAGTGATAGCTTTTTACACCATTATGTACACCATTGGATATCATTTTTGTATTTCAGATTAGAACCATCTATGTTTTGTACAGTTTCCCTACAATTCTTTTGAAATTTTCCATACGGTGACAATTTTCCGGTTACCGGATTTTATACATGAGGCTCAGTCCACTCTAAGATAGGGAGACTCGTTCTCTTTGTTTTTCATCCCTTTTGAACCCTGATTCCTGTCCTGAAGAAGCCCAACAGCGAAACGCGTAGACAAAAAAGGGCTCATTGAACAAACTACATGATTTTATATGATCTTTAACTCTTGAATATTGGATATATATTTTGTACCTTTTCCAATAAATATTATTTTTTGACTTATACGTCTTCATTGTTTCCATGCCTTAAAAGTCCGACCCTTGGTTACTTTACTAAGTAGCCTTCTATGTTTTTACACCACTATAGTCCTTCACATTAACTTGCTCCACAAATATGAATGTCATTGGTTAGGGTACAAGTCCCAGTAGTATGTCCTTTTTAAGCAATCTAATTTCCACTTGGTAAAGGCAACGTTTTGGTCCAAAGTCTAGTGTTATTGATTAATCAATGGGCATATACTTAAGTACAGGCAAGTATTCAAAGGGAGTGCTCAGCACAAGTTCTTGGCACACTCTGAGAACTGCTTTGTGTTCAGTGAAAATGACTCAGTACAGATGAGTATTTGGCAATATCTTTGCTTTACACTGTTTTATGTTGTGTTATAATTAACAGAGTCTGCAGCACTTGTGGCTGCTGGGTCTGTAGTCTTTGTTAACTGAAAATGTTGTCATGTAAAAAATTACACAAAGTTGCTGCAACATGCTTTAATGCACATTACTATCTATAGTACTTCATTTAGAATGGCACCCCAACACACCCGTCATACAAGCTTTTAGAAAAAAATTGCCATCAAAATAGCTCCGAGTCATCGAGACATAGATGCCACTAGACCTCTGAAGGTATTTTGTGGTATCTTGCTTAAAGCCGTCAGTAGTCGATCCTTTAAATCCTTTATATATACACAGAGCCTGGATGTATATATATATATATACTACATACATTGCAGCTAACTTAATCGCCTTCCTGCTCAAACTAAATGAAATTACACTCTGTCTCTCTCTCTCAACACCAGCATTACACTACAAAAGGCCGACGTGCAGGTGGCCTTATATAGTGTGGAGCCTGGACTTAACCCCATGAGCCATAATTGGCCAAAGGCACACTGCCTTTGGCCAATTATGGCTCTCTTTGCTGACGGTGCTGTGATTGGCCAAAGCATGCGAGTCGTAGTGCATGCTTGGCCATGCTTGGCCAATCATCAGACAGCAATGCATTGCGATGTCACAGTGCATTATGGTGCGTTCCCCCGCCGCTCTAACTTGACGCGAACGCCCCATAATGGTCGCTGTTCTGCAAACTTGAACATAAAGCTTATCCCTGCTAGTAATGGCGGCGATCAGTGATTTTTATCGTGACTGTGACATTATGGCGGACACATCAGACATTTTGACGCTATTTTGGGACCATTGTCATTTATACAGCGATCAGTGCTATAAAAATGCACTGATTACTTTGTATATGACACTGACAGGGAAGGGGTTAACCAGTAGGGGGCGAGGAAGGGGTTAAGTGTGTCCTAGGGAGTGATTCAGATGACAGGGAGCAGAAGATCAGTTTAATGTCACAAGGCAGAAGAGGGAGATGCCTTGTTTACACAGCCATCCCCCCGTTCTGCAGCTCCTTGACACGATCACAGGACACTGGGCATGGTCACGGAGCCAGTGTCATTATGTCGATGTAAAAGTGCGTGTGCGGCGTTCAGGAAGTGGTTAAAACTACAAAAAAAATTTTTAAGTGTACAATGCCTTTAACTATTGGGACCACGCATTTGCTTTATGAGCGAGTAATCCAAGTTTTCTTATCACAAGTGTATTGAGTCATATGAGTTTGTAACTAAACCTTTATATGCCACACCCCACAATCACGCCTATCTGTATTTAATAAGTGCCTTACCTGTGAGTAGATATGTTATCTTTAATCCTGATAACAGTTCTCTATTATAGCATATCAAGAATTTTGCACGCACTTGCTGGTGACATTTAGAGCTTAATGACATAATTTGTAAAGAGTAGCAGTAACAGTCAGTAAAGAAAGCTCCTGCAGGTAAAGTAAGATCCAACGTTATGCTAAGGAAAATGCTCCAAAAATGAAAAACTTACTGAAGAACTTTCAGATCTGGTTGGCAGTGAAAGTGCCTGTACTAGCTATAAATGAGTGCAAGAAGGTATAGAACTGTAATAAATACCACATTTAAATGAGCAGTCTGTGACTATTTTAATAAGGGTACAGATATCTGTCTCATTTCCCTATAATAACTTTAGAAACATCATCTTGGATATTTAACTGCTTGCCGACTGCTCGCCGTCATATTACTGCGGGAAGTCGGCTCTGCTGGGCGAGAGCCCGTAGCTATACGTCCGCTCTAAAGCGGCCACTAGGGGGCACACGCGCGCCGCTGGCGGCCGACGCGCGCGCCCCCCGCTTGCACACTCGATCGCTCGTTACAGAGCGAGGACCGGGAGCTATGTGTGTAAACACAAAGCTCACGGTCCTGTCAGCGGGGGAAACGCTGATCTTCTGTTCATACAATGTATGAACGGAAGATCAGTGATTTCCCCTAGTGAGTCCACCCCCCATACAGTTAGAACACACCCAGGAACACACTTAACCCCTTCCCCCCCTCCTAGTGTTAACCCCTTTACTGCCAATGGCATTTTTATAGTAATCCAATGCATTTTTATAGCATTGATCGCTAAAAAAATGCCAATGGTTCCAAAAATGTGTCAAAAGTGTCCGAAGTGCCCGTCATAATGTCGCAGTACTGAAAAAAGGGGCCCGGGGGTCCCCAGGGGCCCGGATGGGAACCCCCTTTATTTATTTTTTTATAAAAATATATATTTTTTAATACATTTTTTATTATTTTTTAGAGGTCCCCAAGGGCCCGGAGGCCCCCAGGGCCCCAGATGGCAACCCTCTCTTTTTTAAATGTATTTTTGATAAAAAAAATATTTTTTTATATATTTTTATTTAATTTTTTTATTTAAGGGCCAATTTTTTTTTTAGGGGTCTGGAGGTCCCCAGGGGCCCGGAGATCCCCAGGGCCCCAGATGACCCCCCTTCTTTTAATTTCTTTTTTTATGAAAAAAGGGGGGATATATATATATATATATATATATATATATATATATATATATATATATATATATATATATATATATATATATATTATTAAAGGGTCCAGAGGTAAAAAAAAATGTATATTCTTTTTTTTCTTTTTCTTTCTTTTTTTATATAAATATATTTTTATTAAAGGGCTCAGAGGTCCCCAGGGCCCCATGTGTCAAACCCCCTTTTTTTTATAAATGTTTATTTTTTTATTTTTGTTTATATTTTTTTTATTTTTATTTTTATTAAAGGGCCCAGAGGTCCCGAGGGCCCTGGAAGGCAACCCCCCTGTTTTTTTTATAAATGTTTTTTTTTTCCATATATATATATATATATATATATATTTGTATTTCTTTTCTATTAAAGGGCCCAAAGGTTTCTTTTTATTAAAGGGCCCAGATGTCCCGGATGGAAGCCCCCTCTTTTTTTGTAATTTCTTTTTATAAAAAAAGTTTATTAAAGGGCCCAGAGGTCCCCAGGGCCCCAGATATTAACCACCCTTTAAAAAAAAATCTATATATATATATATATATATATATATATATATATATAGATTTTTTTTTCTCTCTTTTTTCTTTTTATTAAAGGGCCCAGAGGTCCCCAGGGCTACCCCCTTTTTTATATATAGATTTTTCTTTATTTCTTCTTTTTTTGTAAAGGCCCCCCCGCTTCTCAATTCGCAGCAGCCCCCCCCCCCCTGCTTCTCAATTTCAGACGGCAGCACCCCCTCCCCCTCCGGTTCTCCAGGGGGCCCATGCCTGAAGCTGTGTAAGGGGCCCCATAATTCCTGGCGGCCCTGATGCTACGCGGTGTTCCTGGTTTTGGGCCTGAGTTGGTCCAGAACATTCAAGCAGGACGGGGATCCAGAAGTCGAATGGGTTCCCACTTTTGAAGATCCCAAGCAAGTGTAGCTGTTCGGTGGGGGGTCCATCTGAGGAGCGCCAATGAGAGGCTGGCGGTCCAATGGGATTCCGACGAACCACCGGGGATCAAGGTAACTGGACACTGAAGGATTGACCTCTTTCAGTTGGTACCTGGGCGACGTTAAGAAGAAGATCCAGGCGTAACTTTACTGAGGAGGGTGGTTACCTCTATATCTGCAATCAGAGCGGGCCTGTGGCAGAGGCGTCTCCCTGACATTCATTCAGGAGGGTCTGTGGCAGAGACTTTGTCCTGAAAAGGTTCGAGTGATACTTTGGGTGCTAGGTCAGTGAGAGAAGCCTATCCGGGTATGCTAATCCCACTCAAGAAGGAGTGGTGTGGAAAGTATTACGCATAGGAGCAGGACTGCTCCAAATTCTATGCCTGAATCTGCTGTTCTCCTTTCCATCTCTATCCCTTTCAGCACCTGTTCACTGTTTTTACCCGGCTGGGTAATAAAGAGCACATAAAAATACATTTTTTTGCGGACATTCCTTTACTACTGCTGTATGCATCATTCACCCCTAGACATTCGGAAAAAGCCATGAGGTAAATCTGCCATCCCATTAATTCTCAGCAGCTCCTTTGGGGGTACCGCTACACATATAAATATTTTCTTGTTGGTGGATTTAGAAGATCATTTAGCTGGTTTCAGATTGCAATAGACAGTTCATTTTTAATAACAATAAAGCAGACCTTGGATGTTGAGTTAAAGCTGGATATGCAAGGATCGACCCACTGGCTAAACAGATTCCTCCATCCACACAAACGAGGTGGATGAAAGAATCCCCCTGTCAGGACATTGTATTCTGACAGCTGCTCCCAATATTGGCAGAATACTCAAATGAGCTTCTGCAGCTTGGTTGTAGCTGCTGACTGAGAAAAGTTTTCCAATTTGTTTAACAGAAGACAATCAAACGATCACCTTGAGTTGAATGGACTTATTTATTGGAGGTTCTGCGTCGTTTTTACTTTGGCCTAAATTTTTACAAGTCATCCAACTCTTATACTAAGCGCCGGGAGCACGAGTTCAAAAAAACAACTGGCTATCCGAGCCGTCTGCTTTTTTTTGTGGTATGAGGCAGGGATGCCTGCTCTCCCCCAGTCTATTTGCCCTGGCCCTGGAGTCCCTGGAGCCCCTGGCAATTTTGATCAGGTGTGCTCCAGGTGTGCTGGGCCTGGGACTGGGTAACCTCTATGCAGACAATGCCTTATTGTACCTTAATGACGTGGGCCCCTCACTCCTGGCTGCTCTACGGCCTCCACCCCACTGTGTTGGGTGGAGGAGTTCAGATACCTGGGGGTCATGGTAACAAAGGGTCACTCGGGTTTCATTGGAAAAAATCTGATGCCTGTCCTGTCAACTTTCAGATCCAAATGCTTGGCATGGGCAAATTTGCCCCTCAACTTACTAGGTCGCATTCATTTACTCTAAATGATTATGTTTTACAAATTTAACTACCTGTTTAAGAACTGCTTAGTGTGGATCCCCGTTGTCTTTTTTAAAGAAATAGACAAGTGTAAAGGATCCTTTATTTGGAGTGGAGCGATCCCAAGATTGGCCTGTTCCATTCTCTGGCTGCCTGCTCCTCTGGGAGGTCTAGCACTTCCCAACTTTCAAGTCTACCATTAGGTGGCAGTTCTGGTGACGGTCCAGTGGTGGTATCAGGGCTCAAAATCTAACATGGCGGTTTGTCTGGAGGCGAACTGTTTTGGCTCCTTGGCTCCTTGGCTGTAGCTTTGCCTACAGGGGACCGGGGGCATACGAGATGACAAAAGGACCGTCTAGAGCGACATGGCGAGTCCAGACTGCTGCCCAGTGGTTCTTTAGGCGGCCGGATCAGTGGTCTCCGGCACAACCCTTATGGGGTAACCCCACCCTACCACACTTCCGCTCCATCCCAGATCCCCAGTTGTGGGCCAGATATGGCATTACGACACTGGATCATATCATACCCCAGGGTAACCTACTACAGTTTACGGACCTGAAGGCCAAATACAACTCACCTAGCTTGATGGAATTCAGATATCTGCAACTTAAACATGCTACCAGAGCTCAATTCCCTCGCCCACCCATACTCAAGGCTGACCCTATAGAGGTGCTTTTGGTCACAGGGGATCTAACCAAACCCTTTTCTCTTTTATGCAAAAAAAAAACAACTCCTTAAATGGAATATGCCATCCCCCCACCCCTCTCTCCTTCTGAAGGACACAGATTGGAGCTTTCCTACCTACAGTATGTATAGAATTACGTATATAAATAGGGGTTGTCAATGGAAATACGAAAAAGTATGGGCCCCCTGGACTTCTGCCTTGTACACTAGGGAGGACTAGATTTCCTAGCATAGATACTAGTCACTATATGCTGCTATATAACTGTTTGGATTGTAACTACTGTGTAATTCTTTTCTTATGACTGTGAACTTTTGCTGCATGTTTTTCTTCACACCATTTCTTAACCTGTACATGCACGAATACTTCTTCATGCAATGTTCTGTACTGTACCAATGGGCATGCTGTATAATTAACCTATATGACAACAATAAAGCACCTTTGTTTTGTTAAAAGAAAAAAAACGATCGCCTTTGTTCAAACAGGAACTGCCACACTCTGATCAATATTTCTTAATTCCCTGCTGAAACAGACAAATTTCTATCCATTTATGGCCAGCTGGAGTCCAGTTTAATAGATTTCCTGAGTATTAGGGAGTCATTCTACTGCTATTAAAGTAAAAAAACTGTTACCTTGAGTCTCATTGGCTTGGGTAGGATAACCTGATGTCAGCATGCAAGATCAAGAGACCCCCACCAACTCTGAATTGTGTTTGCAGATTAGGGTTTCCATCTTTTTTTCAAACCAAACCCGAACACTTTAGATGCGCAGGTCAATTTTTTTTCTCTGTAGTATACACTATAGGATTTTAAAAGACCTGGGACACATTTGGGTACCCCAAGGAGAGTAGTAATGCAGTTGCCAAATTTCTATTGCTGACATCATCAACCTGCCCCCCAGTGATGCCAAACCTTCCCCCGGACAGCATCATATTTGTGTGTGACTATCTTGGTTACTTGGGAAGCCTTAGCTCAGTTTGAATAATGTGTTTGGGTTTCAGACAGACTGGGTGAATACTGAACAGGTGACAAACCTATTGCAGATTCACGTAATACTCTGCTGCTATCAGCACCCAAATTAATGCTACTGCAGCTCTATGTCATGTGACCTATAACCAAAAACTGATTAGGCAGAATAAGGCACTAGACAACATAGCAGCTCCCCATACCTTGGACTGACTTTGAAAAGGATAGCATAGGCACAGAGGAGCTGCCAATTTCCATTTTCGGTACTGGCACAGCAGCATTAGACTGCAACTGAATACAAGTACATCTTCACTTGTGAAGTGACATGCAGATGCACAGCTTCCACCAACTATGTTAATCCCTTGGTTTACTGCAGGAGCATGAAGGTTGTAGCTGGGCCCCCCTGACATTCACTGGATCCTAGGTTATGGCCAAGGTTGCCCTGTGAATGATCCAGCTCTACCTAGAACAAATCCACCTGTTATTTACAGCTCTAAAGTGTTTGATTAGTTTACTACTCCTAGACTGCCTCCTAAAGCCTTGGTAATACACACCCTGTATTACTGCAGACAGCTGTTACAGTTTACGTCTACTTGAAATCACAATAAGTTTGTGTGGCAATTTTTACAGGAATGCGTAATTTTCCATTAAAGTTCATCTCCAGGCAAGCAAATGAAAATACATTTGAAATACACATATGTGAAATATTTTGCCAGCCTTAAGATGGGAAATACTAAGTAGGCAGTCCTATAAACTATATAATCCTGCCAAAAACTACAACCAGATGCTTAACCTCAAGACCATCAACCTTAACTGCAGCTGCATAGCTTGGTTAGAAACATACCCTTTGCCAGCTTGTGGGCAGGGCCTACTTGCCCTCCACATGGTGTTCCTGTATATGTGTGTGCTCTCACCAGTGCCCAGGACCAGGAGGGGCCATGTTCATGTGAAAGCCAACATTAAGGCGGAACCCTGACTTAGAGATGAGCCCTACAACACGTGCAGCTGTGAAATATACAGAGCTCCACTGTGAACAACCTACCCCATGTCACCACATACCTTTGCCTACTGAATGTAGCATTTAGGATGGACACCACTCAGTTGGTGCCCTACTCCACCAGTCTAGTATAACTTTGTCACCTCACTCCCAATGACAGAATTGGATCCTGCAGTACACTATGTGTAGACCATGCGGCTAGGTCAAAGGGGTCTCCATAATGAGGGTTCGGTTCTGATTGTTCTTTTTGATCAGTGGTTCTCAACCTGGGGTCAGGACCCCCTTAGGGATCGAATTACGATTTGCACAACAGTGCAAAACAAGGTTTCTCCCTAACTAATTAGTCTCAGGCTGCCCAGGTATACCTTTCCAGGTTGTAGTCCACTGTGATGCAGTCTGTAGTGGTGGCTTCCTGCGCACGGCACTCAAAGGTTGCTATTGGTTGCATCTTCATAGGTGGACTTCTCTCCACTCTCAAAACAGTCCCTTCCACGTTCACAGAGCCCAGCCTTCCCCCTATTTACAGTATATACAGAACAGAGTGGAGGGCAGAACCAAGAATAGCCCAGGAAATGCAGAATGCATGTTAACCCTTTCCCCACCTGTGCATCCCCAGTAACTATGTACAACAGCAGCACCCCTAGTAATCACCTGCCTACGGGTTATTTGGACAATCAAGGAGCATCTGCACACATGCACAAGAAACACCCTATGTGTATCCAGAAGTGCTGGAAGACTCTAACGGATTCCAAAGGGCTGTTCCACATCTATGCACATGCAGAGTCCTGGGCAAAATGTCCTTCACACCTAGGCGAGAAAGAATAATGTGTTGCAGCCTGGTCAGAATGCATTAAAAAAATAAGTAATAATCTCCAATTATTGGAGGGGTTGGGCCAAAAAGAAAAAAAGTTGTTTTAATGCTGAAGATCCACTTTAATTCAATTTAGAAAAGAATATATTCAACATCAGTCGGTGTTTTGTTGGAGGTCAGCTTCAAAGAGTATTTTCATCCTACTTTTTGCAAATACCTTCTTCTAAGTCACCAGGCTGGTAATTAGAATGTCGTAAAACATTGTTCTCTTGGTTCTTGGCTATTTTAATCAAGTGCATGAACATTAGTATCAGTTTTATCTAAAGTCCAGTGTGTTATTCAATTGTAAAGATAATTTATGTCTGCTTAGAAAAAAATATATATTTCAGTATCCTGTCCGAGAATTGTAGGTGTATTAATTTACCGTATTTAAAAAAAATAAATAACACTATTTACATAGTCGACCAACATTCAGATTGATTGTATGTAGAAAATTATTTATACAGTGTCAGGTAAATATATGTAATGTGTAGATTAGGTGCAGGCTTACATAGTGAGAATCTGAGTACTGTAAGGTACAAAATCAGTAAATCAGTTTGCCTTGTAAACTGACACAAAACCTATTTTTCAGGTTTTAAAATATTATTTTTAGGATCAGGCTGGACAATCAGTCATTTTAAACAAAATTGTCATAAGCTAAGTGTATGCAGAAAAAATAGGTTTTTGCTCCATGCAAACTAGGCTTGAAAAAAGTCAGCTCCGTTGGCAGAAGAAAAACAATCATATAGGGCGTTTTTTTGTACACAGTTTAGGTGAGTTTAGGAGAGTTGAGCGTTTTTGCTACTAGAAAGCTCTAATCAGTAACGCAAATCAGAAGTTTTTTTTTTCCTGCCTCTAAACGCTGAACTCAAAATATGCCTCTAATCATCCTAATGTACATGGACACATAGGATAACATTGAGCTGCTTCTACAGGCAAATCACAAAACTGTATTTGAAAGTACACTATATTACTGTAGAGTATTGTGGCGCTTGCCTTTACACGCACATGAACTTTAATGGCATTCCAGTCTTAGTCCATAGGGTTTAATATCGAGTTGCCCCCCACCCTATGCTTCAACTCTTCTGGGAAGGCTGTCCACAAGGTTTAGGAGTGTGTCTATGGGAATGTTTGACCATTTTTCCTGAAACGCATTTGTGAGGTCAGGCACTGATGTGGAGGAGAAGGCCTGTTTTGCAGTCTCTGCTCTAATTCATCTCAAAGGTGTTCTATCGGGATGAGGTCAGGACTCTGAGCAGGCCAGTCAAGTTCTTCCACCCCAAACTCGCTCATCCATGTCTTTATGGACATTGCTTTGTGCACTGGCCAAAATCATTTGGTGGAGGGGGGATTATGGTGTGGGGTTGTTTTTCAGGGCTTGGGCTTGGCCTCTTAGCTCCAGTGAAGGGAACTCTTAAAGCATCAGCATACCAAAACATTCCAAAACATTTTGGACAATTTCATTCTCCCAACTTTGTGGGAACAGGTTGGGGATGGCTCCTTCCTGTTCGAACATGACTGCACACCACTGCACAAAGCAAGGTCCATAAAGAAATGGATGAGAGAGTTTGGGGGGGAAGGAACTTGACTAGCCGGCCTGTCCTGACCTCAACCTGATAGAACACCTCTGGGATAAATTAGAGTGGAGACTGCAAGCCAGGCCTTCTCATCCACCTCAGTGCCTGACCTCACAACTGCGATTCTGGAAGAATGGTCAAAATTTCCCATTGCCACACCTCAGTAGTAGTGCTCAGTAATAGCAGGGCCTGTTAGACTGATTTCCAGGTAACAAATAGATCCCAGAGATATGACACCTACATACTTATATTGGTTCAAGCTATGTACAAATTACTATACCTAATCTTCAGCTTTAAGTATAATAAACCCAATTACTAAAATCCAATATATAAACTTTGACATTTTATTATAATTTCAAAATAAATCATCAGCTGTTTTTAAAATAACTGGAGATATTACTATGAAGGTCCTTGTTCTGACACTTTCGAAAGGTTTTCAGCCCTAGTCCATGTTGTTAAAAGTTTAAAACACTTGTATAATACAGTACATTATAATACTGACAGCAATTATGTGTAGCATTTGGCAGCACAAGCTACAAAGTTCCCACTGCAAACAATCGTCTGATGAAATATTATCTTCCAATGAAGTTGTTACAAATGTACAGTGCCTTAGGTTCTACAGGTGCTATGTATTATATCAAGAATGCTCAACATGAGGTCTACAGGTTTGCCAAAAACCCAGGGAATGTACAGGTGAAACTCAAACAATTTGAATATCGTGCAAAAGTTCATTTATTCCACTAATGCAACTTAAAAGGTGAAACTAATATATGAGATAGACTCATTACATGCAAAGCAAGATCGTTCAAGCCGTGATTTGTCATAATTGTGATGATTATGACTTACAGCTCATGAAAACCCCAAATCCACAATCTCAGAAAATTTGAATATTACATGCAATCAAAAAAAAAAAAGGATTGTACATAGAACAATATCGGACCTCTGAAAAGTATAAGCATGCAGATGTACTCAGTACTTGGTTTGGGTCCCTCATTGAGGGATGGCATGAAAGCTATTAGCCTGTGGCACTGCTGAGGTGTTATGGAAGACCAGGATGCTTCAATAGCGGCCCTCAGTTCTTCTGCATTCTTCGTTCTCATACCTCTCATCTTTCTCTTGGCAATGCCCTATAGATTCTCTATGGGGTTCAGGTCGGGTGAGTTTGCTGGCCAATCCAGCACAGTAATCCCACGGTCATTGAACCAGGTTTTGGTGCTTTTGGCAGTGTGGGAAAGTGCCAAGTCCTGCTGGAAAATGAAGTCAGCATCCCCATAGAGCTCGTCTGCAGAAGGAAGCATAAAGTGCTCCAAAATCTCTTGGTAGATGGCTGCGGTGACCCTGGACTTAATGAAGCACAGTGGACCAACACCAGCAGATGACATGGCACCCCAAAGCAACACAGACTGTGGAAACTTCACACTGGACTTCAAGCATCTTGCAAAGTGTGCCTCTCCATTCTTTCTCCATACTCTGGGTCCTTCGTTTCCAAATGAGATGCAAAATTTGCATCAGAAAAGAGTACTTTGGACCACTGAGCAACAGACCAGGTCTGTTTTTCTTTAGCCCAGGTAAGACGCTTCTGGCGTTATTTGTTGTTCAGGAGTGGCTTGACAAGAGGAATACGACACTTGAAGCCCATGTCCAGGATCTGTCTGAGTGTGGTGGCTCTTGATGCGCTGACTCCGGCCTCAGTCCACTCCTTGTGAAAGTCCCCAACACTTTTAAATGGCCTTTTTCCTGACAATCCTCTCCAGGCTGTGGTCATTCCTGCTGCTTGTGCACCTTTTTCCTCCACATAATTTTCTATTAATGTGCTTTGATACAGCACTTTGGGAACATCCAACTTCTTTTGCAATTACCTTTCGAGGCTTTCCTCCTTGTGGAGGATGTAAACAATGGTTTTCTGCACAACTGTCAGCAGTCTTCCCCATGATTGTGATTCCTACTGAACCAGACTGAGAGACCAATTAAAGGCTCAGGAACCCTTTGCAGGTGTTATGGCTTAATTAGCTGATTAGAATGGGACACTGAACCTAGAATATTACACCTTTTCACAATATTCTAATTTTCTGAGATTGTGGATTTGGGGTTTTCATGAGCTGTAAGCCATAATCATCACAATTATGACAAATCACGGCTTGAACTGTCTTGATTTGCATGTAATGAGTCTACCACATATATTAGTTTCACCTTTTAAGTTGCATTAGTGAAATAAATGAACATTTGCATGATGTTCTAAATTTTCGAGTTTCATCTGTATACTGAATTTTTAAAGAAAACAATACAAGTAAAGATGATTGACAACTTCATGCCAGAACAGTGGGTGAAATGCAAGGTGAAGCGCGCGCCGCGATACGCCGCAATACGCACGCTCCGGACCTTAGACACTGCTGTTTTGCTTTGTTTGCACAGGCTCCAGCGGCTTTTTTTACACTGCTGGGCTGCTGCTGTTTTTTAAAATGTAGCTGTTTTAACTATTTTAATAAATATGCCGTTTTATGGGTCATACTATGTGACTCTGGGAGTATTTTTTGTCTCTGCCCATGTGAGGGACTTCTACCTGCCATCTGTCATTCCCCTTTCTGCTGGGTAAATGGTTTGAGCCTTTCCTCTGGTTGTAAGGACCCCCTGTGTGGACATACCGGGATCTGATGTGCCCGATACCCATGTAGGGGTTATAGGATCTGGTAAGCAGGGATACAAGAGGGATTCACTGAAGTCCCCTGAGAGCACTACTGTCACCTTGAATTATCTGAGGATTCACTGTGTATATGGATGCGGTTTACCTATTGGAAAAAATCCACTCTGAACTTTATTATTTTTTTTTCTACATTTTTTCTGTTGAAGCACTTTATTATTATTTTACTATTATTGGACTGATTCACAATAATTTTTGATAGAACAAAATCATTTTTTGGATGCACTTTATTAGGATTTCAGTATATATATATATTTTTTTTTAAATATATTTGTATTAAAGAAATCTCAAACAGAGTATGATGCGAAAACAAATGCAAACTTTTGAAATGGCAAAAGAAAGAAAAGGGAGAGGTAAAAAAAAAAAAGGAAAGGGAGGGGGAAGAGGATGGGGGAGAGGGGGAGCCATGTCTCTAAATAACACATATTGAGAACATAACGTAACCTATCTGTACTCTAGGTTAGGGGGACAGGAGTGAGGTCTGGGGGGGGGGAGGGTTCACAGTACAAGAAAGTCATCTTCTCAAAGTTCGTTATATCCGTAGGGGTGAGGGTGTGCACCATAAACGATTTCCAGAAATGATAGAAGCGAGTTTTAGATCGCTCGTGGGTTAGGTCCGTGTTGAGTTTATCTTTGTAGAGTAATTTCAGGAGATCCTTTTTGATTTGGGTGGTCGTTGGGGCGGTGTTGGAAATCCAGTTGTGAAGGATGGCTCTTCTAGCAAGAAGGAGGCAAATCAGGATCCAGTCTTTGCCTGGGTGGGAATGGGCAGGTGACCAGGGGAGCAAAAGGGGGTCCCAGTGGCCGAAGATGAGTAGCAAGGGGTCCTTGGGTATCCGTAGCAAGGTTATGTCAAAGATATACTGGAGGACTTGATCCCAGAAGGTGGCGATATGAGAGCAGGACCAGAAGCGATGAGTGAGGTTAGGCTTAGGTTGTTTGCATAGTGGGCATTCTGGGGAGGCGTGGGCATGACTAAAAGGGATATGGGCCCGGTGGACAATCTTAATCTGAGTTTCCCTCCAGATCTCGTTGGGGACCAGCTTGTGGACAGTGTTAAGGCCATGTAGAAGTTTCTCCACCAATTCGGTGTCGGGGAAGTCCTTCGCCCAGTTGGCAGCCGATGAGAACGTTAGGGGGGGGGGGGGTAGTTTGCAGGAGGAGAGGTAAGTATATGTCGGAGATCTTGTAGGAGCCCAGAGCGAGAAGGGACTCAATAAAGGAACTTTTGAATCTTTTAGTATCATCACTACAAGCATTTTTCAGGAAGCTAATACATTGCCCATATTGGAAAACATGTGATGGGAGAAGTGAGTATTTGTCGGCTAGTGCTCTAAAACCGATGGGGCGGCCCGTCTGTGGGTTGCATAGTGAGAAGAAGTCATTTAGTCCCTTACTTTGCCAGAGGACGTAGGGTTGATTCTCAAGGCCGGGGGAGAAGGTCGGGTTTCCCCGGATTGGGAGGTAGCGGGATATGTAAGAGGGGAGATTAAGGGCTTTTCTGACCTCCCTCCAGGCGATAGCCGTATCTCGGAGGAGAAGGTTATGTTGGAGGGGAGGGGGAACAGATTTCCATTGGCAGTGGAGCAGGGCAGTGAGGGAGAAGGGGTCGACCATGGCTGATTCCAGGACAAAGTTTGAGTACCGGGAGGACTGGGTCACCCAATCTAGACTCGTCCTGAGCAGGCAGGCTAAGTTATATGTTCTGATGTTGGGCAGGGCTTACCCCACCAAAGAAATTTGGATATGGCTGAATTTAGGGTTTTGACATCCGAATGGCGTAGTAGTAAGGGAATGGTTTGTAGGGGGTATAGTAGACGGGCAAAACTGACCATTTTCACTAAGTGACATCTTCCCAGAAGCGAGAAAGGCAAACCCACCCAGTTATCCAATTCCGTGTTATTTTTTCAAACAGTGGAGGATAATTGAGGTGGTATAGGGAGGAGGGCAATATTTAAGTTTATTTTGCAAAGCAAATATACAAAAATCAAAAATCGAATACTTTCAACAGGGTACATTCTACTTTGTATTGCGACGCAGCGCATAAATACACTACATAACAATACAGTTCCAAGCATACAATTAAATTACATTCATCCATCCTGCGGTATGATGCCTGACGTGTTGCGCAGAGTAAGAAAAACCCTGAAACATCACATTGTGCATGACGCCGCATTACCCTGAAAACAGCACTTCAAAAACGTGTCAAGAAATGTCCATATCCTATACTGTCAAAAATGCCCGGGGGGGCCAAAGTCTTCTAATGTAAACGTACAGTTAGGGGAGGGGGGGAAATCTTCAGACGTCCTCTTCCTCCTTAAAGTCCATCAAGGTATAGTCTCTCAGCAGGATGAAGATCAGTCTGCGACAGTCCTCGATGGACATCCTCTGCCGGTTGTGGACGCGGCGATTTCTGGCGTACCATAAGGCATCCTTAAAGCAACACAGAACCCGCCACGCACTGTCAATGTCCTTCTGTGAATGAGTTCCACAGAAGAGTCCGTTTAACACACCAAAGTGTGTAATAGCAGTCTGTGGTACAAAGTCTTTTAGTTCAGGTTCCAAGGCACTCAACAGGCCCTGTGCAAAGGGGCACTCCCAGAACACATGATATGCCGTTTCCTCCTGGATGATGCAAAAGGGGCAGTGCCTGTATCTGCACAGGTTTCTGGCATGTAGAAATGTCCTAAGCAGCAATCCCCCTTGGATTGCCATCCATGCCTGATCTTTGTGCCTGTTGGTGAGTCTCTTTGAAGAAACATTCCTCCAGACCACTTTGCAAGTGGCTGAAGGGAGGCCTGGAATAGTCTCAAAGATGTCCGATGCTCTAATCAACTTGTAGATAGTTTTTGGCTTCCACAAGTCGGGCTTAACTCCATGCAGCCCCAGCTCCTTGATGAACTTGAAAGTATCCAAGTAATACCATGGAGTGTCCCAGTTGTAGGGGACGGAACTGTCCCATTTGTCCCATCCAAGCGACTTCCAAAGAGGCAGGAGGAAAAAACGGGACATGGAGTTACCGCCAGAGTCCACAGTTCTGTCGACCAAAGTCCTGCGGATGCAGTTACAAGCAAAGAACACCCTCAGTAATGTGGCGATGTCGGGCACGCCCTTACCGCCCTTGAGAGGTTCCTTGAACATAACAGTCCGCTTTACTCTGTCCATTTTGGAGTTCCAGATGAAGTGAAACACCGCCCTGGTGATGGCCTTGCAGGTGTTGACCCGGGGGGGCCAGGCCTGGGCGAGGTATTGCAACACAGGGAGAATCTCGCTGCGGAGTACCAGTGTTTTCCCTTCGATGGTAAGATCTCTGTTGCTCCAAAGTCCAAACTTTTGTCGCATCTTGGCCAGTCTTTCCTCCCAGGACTTCAGGGCTGCGCCCTCCGCTCCAAACCAGACTCCAAGAATTTTGATGAAGTCCGCTTTGATGCTGAACGGTATGGGTGCAGAAGAAGGCAGGAACCACTTTCCGAAGAGCATGACTTCCGACTTCCCGCAGTTGACCTTTGCCCCTGAAGCTTGGCCGAAGTCCTCGCACGTCTGGACGAGTGTGTCGATGGAGCGCCGGTCAGCACAGAACACCGTCACGTCATCCATGTAGAGCGAGCACCTGACCTCCCGTCTTTCCGGTCCTGGTGCGGTGATCCCTCTGATCTCTGGGTTCCGTCTGATGCTTTGGGCGAATAGCTCTATACAGCAAACAAAAAGCAGAGGTGAGAGAGGGCAGCCTTGTCTGACCCCTGAGAGAACCTTGAAGGGGTCAGTTTTCCAGCCATTTACCAACACCAAACTACAAATGTCCTTATACATAACATTCACATACGAGCAAAACAGTTCCCCAAGACCAAACCTGCGCAGAGTTCTGCACATAAACTCATGGGAGACGCGGTCAAAGGCCTTCTCCTGGTCAAGACTGACCAGGGCCGCGTGCACACGGCGGTCCTGAATGTACTGGACCGTGTCCCGGACAAGCGCGAGGCTGTCCGCAATCCTGCGACCAGGAATGCCACAAGTTTGATCCGGGTGGATGATCTGTCCGATGACAGATTTCAGCCTGTTGGCCAAAACCTTGGCGAGGATTTTGTAGTCCACGTTCAAAAGAGAGATCGGACGCCAATTTCTCAAGTCCGACCTCTCCCCCTTGCGTTTATACAAAATCGTGATCATCCCCTCTCTCAGTGATGGAGGCATTCTACCACCATCTCCTCGTATAGCTCGAGCAGGTCCGGGCCCACGAGGTCCCACAGGGCTACATAGAGCTCAACTGGGAGACCATCGCAACCCGGGGTCCTGCCCTGCCTAAAGGATTTAGCGGCAGAGTGCAGCTCCTCCAACACCAGGGGGGCGTTGACGGCTGATGAACCTGCAGGATCAATTTGGTTAGTGATACCTGACAGGAACCTGTCGGCTGCCTCCGTGTCCGTTTCTTTCGGGGAGTAGAGGTTGGTGTAGTAGTCTTCAACCACTTGCATTACAGCCTCCTTCCCCTTCTGTAGTGTTCCGGTCTCGTCACGCAGCTCTGGCAAGGGAGTGTGTCCCGAGTGGAGTTTCCTGAAAAAGAAAGCGTTACACTTCTCACCTTTCTCAATGTTCTCCACCTTGGCACGGAAGACAATGTGCCTGGATTCTTCCTCGAAGTACCCCTTCAGGCTCTTCTTGGCGTCCTCCAGGTCGTGCCTAACGTCCCAGCCGCAGTGGTGAAGGTCCTGCAGGGACTGCAACTGACGTTGCAGTCTCCTGAGTTCCTTCTTCCTTGCACACACTTGCTGTCGTCCCCTTGCCTGAAAGAAGCTGCGCAGCTTAACTTTCACAACCTCCCACCAATCACTTACCTTGCTGAAGAATCTCTTTTCCTCCGTCCAGGAGGCGTAGGCCTCCCGGAGTTCCCCCATCAATTCCTCATTTTCCAGCAGGGTGCAATTCAGCTTCCAGGAACCTGGGCCGTGGGCAAAGCCCTCGTCCAGTTCACCCCGAAAGCGAATAGCCCTGTGGTCAGAGAAAAAGCAGGGGATCATGGAGAACTCACGATGCTTGACTGTTCTTGAAGTGAGCACGAAGTCAATCCTGGAACGCACAGATCCATCGGGTCGGCACCATGAATAATTCACGGTGCCTTGCCCTATGGATCCCACGGCGTCCTGTAGGGAAGCCTCCGAGATCATCTCCTTGAGCAGCCTAGAAGTACCATCAAGTTTTGCGTATATGCTGGAGGAGGGCAGCCTACCTATTTTAATTCCCAGGTACGTGATATGGGATTTGGCCACTGTGAACAGGGATCCCTGGGTCCAGGAGGGGACAGATAGGGAACCTATAGGGAGCTCTTGCTATAATTTATGCGGAGCCCCAAACACTTTCTGAAGACATCAAAAGTGTCCTTGATCGTGATCATGTCCTGTGGGGGGTTGGAAGTGAATATGAGGACATCGTCAGCGAAGAGAGAGGTGTGCATGTCGTGGTCGCCAATCTTGATACAGTGAAGGGGGGCAATGTTAAAGAGGAGAGGGGATAGTGGGCAGCCCTGTCTGGTGCCCTTGTGGAGGCGAAATTCGTCTGACAGGAGGCCCGCCGCCACCAGTTTTGCGGCAGGGGCAGTGTACATAGCCTTTATGAGATGGGTGAAGGGGCCTTGGAAGCCCATTGTGGCCATGACCATGGAGAGCCATTCGAAGCTGACATTGTCGAAGGTCTTTTCTGCGTCTAGTGTGATGATGGCATGGTCACCTTTCGGGTCGCCTTTTGCATGCTCTAGGGCTAGCATTACCTTCCGAATATTCATAGTGGCTCTCCTCCCCTTCACGAAACCAGATTGGGCCAGATGTATCAGGGAGGGTAAGATAGCTGCCAATCTGGTGGCAACAATCTTGGAGAGGATCTTTATGTCGAGATTCAAGAGGGATATGGGCCTGTAGGAGCCGGGTTCTAGAGGGTCTTTCCCTTTTTTCTCCAATAGCTTGATAATGGCTTGGTTACCTGTGGGTGGGTAGGAGCCGCCCGCCCAGATGTGTTGATAGACTTCGTGGAGGGTAGGGACGAATGTCTTGCGAAAAGATTTAAAGCCATCGGGGCCTGGGGCCTTGGAGGGGGCAAGGTTTTTAATGACATTATGAATCTCTAAGGCGGAGATGGGGGCGTTCAGGGCCTCCAGTTTGGGGGGGGAGACTCGATCTAGGGTGTTTTTTTGCAGGAAATTAAGGGCCGTTGGGTTATCTATCAGGTCAGGGGCGTATAGGGATGAGTAATACTGACGCATAGTGTCGTTGATGTCTTTTGGGGTGGTATGCACAGTGCCCGAAGTGTTCCTGAGAGAGGTTATATGCGTAGGGCAAATGGGGCCCTTGCTCAGTCTCGAAAGTAATTTACCTGCCTTGTTACCGAATTTGTGTAAGGAGCGGTCCAAGCGTGCCTTTTGGGTCTGTTCAAGGGTCGCAGCCCATGTGTCAAAAGATTGTTTGGCTGTGAGCCCCTGAGGAAGGCCTTGCCTGCCTCCCAAAAAAGGTTGGGGTTGTCGGAATGTAGTGCGTTGTTAGAGGCGTAATCTTTCCAGACTGTCTCCAGATATTGTTGGAAGTCAGCGTTATTTTAGAGGTAGGAGGGGAATCGACAAATTTTGGGGTTGGAGTGCAAGTCGGGGTCGTCGAGAGTGGAGGATATCGGGGCGTGGTCGGAGATCGCAATGTCATGAATATCAGCATCAGTAAGAACTGGGAGGAGGGCGTCAGAACAAAATAAGTAATCCAGTCTTGTGAAGACGTTGTGGGGGTTGGAATAAAATGTAAATTCCCTATCTGCCGGATGGTGCAGGCGCCATATGTCGTGGAGGTGGAGGGAGTCTATCGTAGATGCCAAAAGTGTCTGACAAGGGGACGGCGAGGGGGGTCGTTGCTTCCTATCGGAGGATCTGTCATCTGTCTGGTGCATGATGGAGTTAAAGTCCCCACCCAATAAGTGAGGGTGAGAAGGGTCACGTAGTACCCACGTCGTGAGGTCCCCAAAAAATTTGCTTGTGGGGTTGTTAGGGGCATAGACATTGGTGATCACTATGATCCTAGCACCCAGTTGGACCCGGGCAGACACAAAACGGCCCTCAGAGTCTGATTCTGTAGACAGGACTGTGCATGGGAGGCTACATTTGTTTTTAGTCGTTTAAGGTGGCGTAGGATTTTCATTCTCTTGTTGGGGGAACGAAGCCCCTTGACATTCCAAGAGACTATTTTCATGGTGGGAGGGTCGGAAGAGGGATGTGGGCTGCAGTCGGGACCAGAGTGCGTGGTAAAATGTGGAACTGCATGGGCAGAGAGCATAGAGGGAGTGAGGAGCGATAATTAACCATGAGGAAGATTGAGGAAGGGGGCGAAGATGTAGGGATGGACATGTTCGTGGTGTGGGAGATTAGCTCGTGGGGATCACTTTTCTGAAACACAGTCTGTAAACAGGCACTTTCTTTTTAAGTCTGGCAGCTGCCAGGTTTATTTCACAAAAGGTTTGCAGGTTAAAACAAACAAAACAGTAAACTTAAATCCTTGCCGTCCGGCGCTAACTAAACATCAGGGTCTCCTATCTATACAGTGTGGGGCTGGTCCCCACCACCCATAAAATAAACAACAACGCAAACCTTTTTTCTTGCAATGTCTTTAGAGCTCCTCACACTCAGGTTCCCTCCTCAGTGTCCCAAAACCAGAGAGCTCCCTTCTGATCTCTTCCTGGTTGTTTTTAAGGTCCACCTGACATTGAACTCCAGTGGACCCAAATATCCGGACCGGAACACCAGAGGCCGTAAAACCCGGCCCGGATTCCGGTTCAGCTTCTCAAAATAGAACGTATGCGCGGTGAAATATATCTATGGTCAAGTATCTCACCTCGCATACCGTCACATATCCTCCCCCTCTGCTCAAGCCCCTGCGGCTGAGCACTTGCCCCAACCATACAGTGTACCCGGGAGAGAGCATCTGCATTATTTTGGAGTTTTCCTGGCCTATGCTCCACCGTAAATTTAAAAGGCTGTAAAGCCAGGAACCACCTTGTCACCCGAGCATTTTTCTCCCTGTTATCACACATCCACTTCAAGGGAGCATGGTCTGTGACCAGCTGAAATGACCTCCCCAGTAGGTAATACCTCAGGGAGTCTAAAGCCCACTTAATGGCGAGACACTCCTTTTCTACGATGGCATAATTTTTCTCGTGCTTGTTCAGCTTCCGGCTCAGGTATACCACTGGGTGCTCCTCACCATCCCTGTTCTGTGAGAGTACGGCCCCTAGGCCCACCTCAGAGGCGTCTGTCTGTACAACAAACTCCTGGCTAAAGTCCGGGGTTACTAGTACGGGTACCATACAAAGAGCCTGTTTCAACTTCTGAAATGACTCCTCAGCTTCGGGGTTCCACTTGACCATGACCGACCCCCTACCCTTCGTCAAATCGGTCAAGGGGGCAGCAACGGTGGCAAAATTGGGTATGAAACGTCTGTAATACCCCGTAATGCCCAGGAAGGCCCTCACTTGTTTTTTATTGACTGGTTGGGGCCATTTTTGAATTGCCTCAATCTTATTGGTCTGCGGCTTGTCCACTCCCTGGCCAATAATGTACCCAAGGTATCTGGCCTCCTCCAGGCCTATGGCACATTTTTTTGGATTGGCCGTGAGACGTGCTTCCCTAAGGGAATCTACCACCGCTTGTACGCGGGGCAGGTGCGATTCCCAATCTGGGCTGTGGATGACCACATCGTCCAAGTACGCCGCTGCATACGAGCGATGTGGTCTCAAAGTTTTGTCCATCATTCGCTGGAATGATGCAGGGGCTCCATGCAGACCAAACGGCATCCGCTTATACTGAAACGAGCCCTCAGGAGTGGAAAAGGCAGTCTTCTCCTTGGCTGATTCAGTAAGCGGTATTTGCCAATAACCTTTCGTTAGATCCAGGGTCGTTATGTAGCGAGCCTGTCCCAACCTGTCCACAAGTTCGTCGACCCGGGGCATCGGGTAGGCGTCAAACTTGGACACACTGTTAAGTTTTCTAAAGTCATTACAAAACCTGATACTGCCATCAGGTTTTGGGACCAGCACTATGGGACTTGACCACTCACTGTGGGACTCTTCGATCACATCCAACTCTAACATTTGTTTTATTTCCTCCGCAACCGCCTCTCGCCGGGTCTCTGGAATTCTATAGGGTTTTACATTTACCCGAACCCCTGGTTCCGTCACTATGTCATGTTGGATCGTGTTGGTCAGTCCAGGTAAGGGGGAGAAAAAGTCTCTATTTTTCTGCACAAATGCCCTAACATCATTTTGTTGTGCTACGGACAGGGAATCCGTGATGGGAACGTCAGGTATCACGGGTATCCGGTCTGTTGGAGGTGAGGACGTGGCCAGTAAAGTCTCTCGGTCCTTCCAGGGCTTTAAGAGATTTACATGGTAAATTTGGTGGGGTTTCCTTTTGCCTGGCTGGTAGACTTTGTAGTTTACCTCCCCCACCCTTTCGACAACCTCAAAGGGACCCTGCCACTTAGCTAAAAACGTACTTTCTACTGTGGGAACCAGTACCAGCACTCTGTCCCCCGGGCTGAAAGTACGGACCTTGGCACCCCGGTTATAGACCCTCCTTTGGGCCTCCTGGGCTCGCTCCATATGTTCCCGCACTAGGGGCAGGACGGCTGCGATTCGGTCCTGCATCAAGGAGACATGTTCTATGATGCTCAGATATGGGCTGACCTCTCCTTCCCATGTTTCTTTTGCAATATCTAGCAGGCCCCTGGGATGCCTACCATACAAGAGCTCAAAGGGGGAATAGCCTGTGGAGGCCTGTGGAACCTCTCGTATGGCAAACATGAGATATGGTAGCAAATAATCCCAGTTTCTCCCATCCTTGTCGACCACCTTTTTCAACATACTCTTCAACGTTTTATTAAACCTTTCGACCAGACCATCTGTCTGGGGGTGGTAGACAGAAGTACGGAGATGGGAGATTTTATACAATCTACACAATTCCTTGGTAACCCTAGACATGAAAGCGGTGCCCTGATCGGTCAAGATCTCTTTCGGGATCCCGACTCGACTAAACACCTGGACCAATTCCTTGGCAATAGCCTTAGCGGAGGTGTTACGCAAGGGTATGGCCTCAGGATAGCGAGTCGCATAGTCCAGGATCACCAGAATATGCTGGTGACCTCGGGCAGATTTCACCACCGGCCCGACCAGGTCCATGCCAACCCTCTCAAAGGGAACCTCAATTATTGGTAGAGGGACAAGGGGGCTGCGAAAATGGGACGACGGTGCTGACATTTGGCACTCGGGGCACGATTCGCAATATTCCTTGACCTCTGCATGCAACCCGGGCCAGAAAAATCTTTGGGTGATTCTCTCCTTGGTTTTTTCGACCCCGAGATGTCCCCCCATTACATGGCCATGAGCCAGGTCTAGCACCACCCTGCAAAAGGGTTTGGGAACCAGCAGCTGTTCTACCTCTTCCTCTCCGTGTTTTATCACTCGATATAATAAATTGTTTTTAATCGCCATGTAGGGGAAGGACACCACCCAATTAGGATCCACCGGTTCCGCATCCAACACCTTAACATTTTCCCTGGCACTCATGAGGGTGGGCTCTCGCAGCTGCTCGGTACAGAAATCCTCCCTCCTGACCTCCAAGTCGGGTACCACATTTTGGCTACTCTCGATGTCAGGGTCAGGCGTGATTTCCTGTTCGTTACCCTCAGGCTGGGTGCTAGCTTCCAAGTCTTCCGGTTCCCCGACCATGGCAGGGAAAGGAAGAGGATCTCCGGCTTCCTCGATCCCACCAATAGCCTGCCTTTCCCTTTTGAAAAACGGGTCTGGTGAGAGTTCCCTTGTTTCCCCAGCAGGGGGAACTCTATCTACGAGCCTCCCTTTATTCTCCCATAACTTCCAAAAATGGGGAAAGTCTCTCCCTACTAAAGCTTCATGGAGCAGTGAGGGTACCACCCCCACTGAATGTGTTACCCTGCCCCAGGGGGTATCAACCTCAACCACTGCTGTCTGGTAGTCCCGAGTGTCCCCATGGATACAAATTACCCCAATACTACTGGGGTGTAGTTTTTCGGGGTCTACACAAGCACTCCTAACTAGGGTCACCACGCTACCAGAGTCTAGTAGTGCTGTGAGAGGCTTGCCATCCACTAAAATAACGCACATCTGTTTTTCAAGGTGACTCTGATCTAGCGCAACACATGCGACCTGTGCAAACAGAGAAATGTGTCTTTTCCTATCAGCATAATCACATTGCATAGGTTCATCATTTAGAGGGCAGTTTGCAGCAATATGGCCCAATGCATGGCAACGAAAACACCGTATTTGCCCCAGTCCTCTTAACGGTCCCAAAGACCTTCCTGGCTTCTGTGGCCAGTCTCCAGGTCTAGGACCCACAGTCTCATCTGCTGTAACAACAGTCTTATCCACTCTCCCCAAGCTCTTGAACCCCGGAACAGTCTTACCCGAACCGCTGGGAGATCTTGCACCTCTAGACACACCGAAGTGGGGCGTAGGTGGGTTTACCAAGTCCTCGGTAGCACTGTACTTCTCCACTAGGTCCACCATTTGGGCTGCAGTGTTGGGGTCTCCCTGTCCGACCCACCTCCTCAGGGCAGCAGGAAGCGCACGTAGGTACCGGTCCATTACCACACGCTCCACAATCTGCGGGCTGGTCAGGGTCTCTGGCTGCAACCACTTCCTGGTGAGGTGGACCAGATCAAACATTTGTGATCGGGGTGGCTTGTTGCTGGAGTAGGACCACTGATGCACGCGCTGGGCCCGAACTGCCATGGTGACACCCAAGCGTGCGAGTATCTCTGATTTGAGAGTCTCATAGTCCTGTGCCTTATCTGATTCTAGGTCAAAATAGGCCTTTTGGGGTTCTCCAGTTAGGAATGGGGACAATAGTCCCGCCCACTGCTCTTTTGGCCATCCTTCGCGGACAGCGACTCTCTCGAAAGTCGCCATGTATGCCTCAACATCATCCGCTGGTGTCATCTTTTGCAGGTGGTAGGAGGCCCGTAGTATCTTTGGTTCTGCTGCCACAGGAGGTGCGGACCCCTTTTTCAGTTCCACCAGAGCTTCGGCAAACTGTCGGTTCATCTCCTGTTGCGCAGCCTGCTGTGCTGCAGCGGCCTCTGCGACTTGGCGGTGTATCTCCTGTTGTGCTGCAGCGGCCTCTGCGATTTGGCGGTTGGTTTCCTGCTGGACTGCATTGGCCTGTAGCAGGGCAGCCTGTTGCGCTGCAGCAGCTTCTGCGACTTGGCGGTTGGTTTCCCGCTGGGCTGCATTGGCCTGTAGCAGGGCTTTTAACATTTCCTCCATCTTCAGAAAAGTTGCCCGCTGAATCCACCACGTGTGGGAGATTAGCTCGTGGGATCACTTTTCTGAAACACAGTCTGTAAACAGGCACTTTCTTTTTAAGTCTGGCAGCTGCCAGGTTTATTTCACAAAAGGTTTGCAGGTTAAAACAAACAAAACAGTAAACTTAAATCCTTGCCGTCCGGCGCTAACTAAACATCAGGGTCTCCTATCTATACAGTGTGGGGCTGGTCCCCACCACCCATAAAATAAACAACAACGCAAACCTTTTTTCTTGCAATGTCTTTAGAGCTCCTCACACTCAGGTTCCCTCCTCAGTGTCCCAAAACCAGAGAGCTCCCTTCTGATCTCTTCCTGGTTGTTTTTAAGGTCCACCTGACATTGAACTCCAGTGGACCCAAATATCCGGACCAGAACACCAGAGGCCGTAAAACCCGGCCCGGATTCCGGTTCAGCTTCTCAAAATAGAACGTATGCGCGGTGAAATATATCTATGGTCAAGTATCTCACCTCGCATAACGTCACAGTGGGTATATGAGTGACACATAGGGCAGTGTGCGCAGTAAGAGGTTCGGGTGGGGGGGGGGGGGGT
This sequence comes from Rana kukunoris, assembly GCA_029574335.1. Taxonomy (NCBI): domain Eukaryota; kingdom Metazoa; phylum Chordata; class Amphibia; order Anura; family Ranidae; genus Rana; species Rana kukunoris. The sequence goes on along the minus strand of CM056053.1, from coordinate 107,156,710 downwards.
GGTGGGGAGGGGGGGTAAGGATAACAACAAACATAGCCAGGGAACTTCGCTTTTTTCCGCATGGAGTCACTGAGTAGGTCAGCTCCCAACACAGGACTCGCACATCTGCATGTCACCCACCACGCTTGAGAGGGGGGTGGGGCGGAGGCCGCGAGAGTAAAGTGTGGGGGATGAGTAACGGGCAGGGGCACCAATAGCAGGAAGAAGGAAGGGGGGGAAGTAGCCCGCATGTAAAAGATCGTCAACAGCAGATAACAATGTACAAATGTATAACAATGAGCAAAAATGCACAATAATAATTGCAGGAGTTGTACAAAGAAGAAAGATGAAGTAATAAAAAATAAGAAAAAATAGAAACTTTTAGCCTACCGGTAGACCTCAGGCATAAGGGAGAGGGGGTGGCTCGTCAGAGGTGAAGAGCATGATATGCAGGGAACAAAATGGGACCAAAAGCGGTGTCAGCCTGAAACTGAGCCGTGTACCGGGTGGAGGGGATTCAGGATGAGGAGAGCTGACGTTGCTCCGGTCCCGAGGCTCTGAAGCGTTTCGGTGAGTCTTTACGTGGGCTGCCATGTTCCAGGGCCCGATTCAACGCTGCCGGACTAGAAGAAGGGTTGGCATGAGATCCGGAACGGTGTGAGTAATCCAGGTACTTGGCAATCACAGGATGGGGTGATTTACGATCTGAATTGAAGATACCCATACGGTGAGCACGTTCGACTGTGCAGGGACCTGGAAGGCCTAGAGCCTCTGGAATGCGGTGTGAGCAGAGGTCTGAGAGTGCCGCGGGCTGGAGCGACTCCGGGACGCCAACGAAACGTAGGTTACTTCTCCTAGATCTGTTCTCCAGGTCGTCCAGCTTGTCAAGTATGTATTTATTGGTTTTGTCCTGGGCCATTTCGGTGGATTGGGCCTGGTACAGTTCCTCTTCAATGTTAGTGATACGTTGCTCTGCCTCGTTCAGCCTGGACGCGTGTTCCCCCACCTGGGCCTGAAGCTTTTGCATGCCTGCTCCCACTGCCTTTTCCACAGAGGCAGCTATCATAGGGGCCAACAGTGCCGCTACTGCTTGTGCTATAAGATCTATATTGTGCAGATCCCCTTGGTGAGGAGAGGCTGGGGATGGTGAGGCAGTCTGTACATGTGGTGGGGGTGGAGGTTCAGCACTCACCTCCATTGCGGGAGCCGTTTCCACGGATGGATCCGGGTAGGCCAAAGCTGGGGCCTCGATTTGCGGCTGCCCCGTCCGCGCCGCCGCGGCCGCGTACGATCACGCGCCGTTTTTCTCTAGGTATTTGTCCATCTTCCCCTTGGGAGTGGTGGGCAGTGTTGGGGGTAGTCGGTGGCGGGTTTGCTGAATTTTTATGCTGATTTTCAGCCTGGTTGCGGGAGCTGCTGAGGAAAGCAGCTACTCCATGCGGCGCCGGAACCGGAAGTTCAGTATATATTTTATGGTGGACTGATTAATACCTTTGATGCAATTTCCTAATGCACCTTACTAGTACTTATACTTATCCTTATGCACTTTCCTTATGCACTTTACTAGTACTTATACATTTTTTACATGTTTTTGTTTTTTTTATGGCTATCTAGCACTTTATAACTGACATCATACACATTAAGTCCACTTAGTGGGTCAGCTTATCACAATCAGTAGTGGCACTACTACTGCCTATTGGTACTTCCAGACAGATATATTATCCAATAGTTGTCTTTACAGATATACCTGTTTTTTTTAAGACCCGATGGGTCTCTATAGTGGGAGGTAGCGCCAACACCCCATTCTTTTATACTTCATGCCAGTTAGTAGGTCCAGCAATTTATGAAGACAAACTTATATGCAAATCCTTCAGTATGTGTCAAGCATGGCCAAATCCCTGCTATCTAATTAAGGCTACTTATTGGTGCTTTAATGTAATGAGTGAATGTGTTGACCACCAGTAAAGTTTAGGAGGTGGGCTAAGGCAGGTCCAAATGACGTCTACGGGAAAAAGGCAAGATTTAATGTGATGAGTGAACGTGTTGACCACCAGTAAAGTTTGGGAGGTGGGCTAGGGCAGGTCCAACTGACGTCTACGGAAAAATTCAAGATTTATATATACAATCACTTCACTATCTTTGCATCTGCTGATTGTTTTGACAAGCCCTTTTACTAAAGGTAACCTCTTCCTATGCATTTTTTTTTTTTATCATGGTCATTTTCAATTACTTGGTAGTAAACTCTGCTTAGTCACTTGTACTTACAGGTAAGCTTATAATTAAGCTTACCTGTAGATACAATTAATATCACCTAAACATGCATTGTTTAGGAGATATTCACAAGTTCTGCAGCAATTGACACTACTGGCGCATGCGCACTATGCTCTAAATTGAGGACACGCTGAATGTGTCCCATCAATCTAGAGCGCTGTGCTGCAATAATGACTGTGTGCTTATGCGGGAGTGACATCATCACAGCTCAGCCATTCAAACGGCCAGAGCACGGAAGAAAGACCAGGTCAAGTACTGGCAGTTGTGACAGTTTGCCGCTAAAGGTACAGGTCTACAGGTAAGGCTGTCACATTGTGCTAGTGCACAGCCCTGTCAGTTTTTATTTTTCCGTCTCTGGGTTGACATAAAAACAGTAATAGAGGGAAAATCTTTTAATGGTGACATTAGTTGTGATGACTTCCTGAGAGCCCATCACTTTTGAGGGATTTCCTCTCATCTCCTGTTTTGCCTACACCCTGCTTACAGTACTATATCCAAAAATGAAAAAAAAAAGCCTTTGCTCTTAGTGACACTTTGGGGTTGATTTACTAAAGGCAACTATACTGTACTGTGCACTTGCTACAGAGCTTAGTAAATTAGGTAAAACTTCACTTTGCAAAGAAAACAATTACATGCAAGGAAAAAAAAACATCAATGTTGCTTGTACATGATTGGGTGATAGAAATCAGCAGAGCTTCCCCTCATTTCAGAGCTTCCCCTCAGATCTAGAGCAAATGCACTTGAAGTGCACAGTATATTTATCTTTAGTAAATCGACCTCTTTAAGTTTGTGGGAGGTTTACGTTAAAGTGTAGCTATGGACAAAATTAAAATGGCATATACTGGGGTTGATTTACTAAAACTGAAGAGTGCAAAATCTGGTGCAGCTGTGCATGGTAGCCAATCAACTTCTAACTTCAGCTTGTTCAATAATCTTTGACAGAAAACCTGAAAGCTGGTTGGTTTGTATGCAGATCTGCACCAGATTTGCACTACCTGGTTTTAATAAATCAACCCCCCATGTCTGCTGCAGTCATTAACGTGACTGAATTTGTTTTCTGAGTGGCCCTTGTAACATACCTGTGACAGACTCACCCGGGACATCCCCGAACCATCTTATGTCTAAAATCATCCTATGTCCAATAGGGGCATAGGATGACTGAGAAATGATATCTTGGACTACCTGAGATGGGATTATTATGTATTTGTTATCCACAATATTCTGGGATATATGTAGAACTATTTACTGGTTGTTGATTCTAAACTCAACGGGTTATTTGTAAGAGTGACTCATTCATACTGCTAGATGCCAATGCCATTACCTCCAGCCATCTCTCTATTCTCTGTGCTAATTGACCCTGCTATTGTGTGAAGATGCCCTGTGTTTACACTTATGATAATGTGTATTGTATAGCAGGTGAATGAGGAGACGTCTACTTGCCTAGTCTGGGTAAATGATTAGTTAATTAGCTCATGTTAATTTATCTTCTGGTTACCTCCTCTGCCTGTACAGTATATAAGGTTGTATTCTTGGTTCTAATAAACACTCCATGTTTAGCACACAAACAAGTCTTGTCTCGTTGTTTATTGAGAGCAGCTGGAATATCTGAAATCTATATCCAGACTGATAGGAAGCGGTATATGACGGAAGCACTCAATTGGAGTGTGGGATGTTCCGTTACAATACCTTTATTACTTGTTGGTCCTCTCTGTAGATCAGTTATTTTTCCATTTGCTTAGGCAGGATGACAACACTGTTCTGCAGTAAAATCACACAGCAGTGTTGTCACATACAGAAGTTGATTTACTAAAGAAAATTAGTCAGTTCACTTTGTAAGGACATTTTTTACTTGGCAAAGGAGTTTTCCTTAGCTTAGGGAATTAGGTGAAGCTCTGCTGATCTCCAACACCCAATCATGTGCAAAGTGAAATTTCACCACATTCACTAAGTTCTGGGATAATTTCCTTACAAAGTGAACAGCAAATTTGCTTAGTAAATCCACACATATAAGTACATGCAGGGCCAGAATAATATTAATTAATATAGGCAATGACTTGCGTCTGGTAGGGCTGCAAAGGGGGGCACAGAGCTTCCAACGCATTCATATTTATAATTACATAGCAGCACTTAGCATGCCATTCCTACAACACAGGCACTATACCATACTGAGCACAGACGTTTTAGTTCCTACATAACCAGTGATGCAGACAGGAGGCAACTACATTGGTATGAGGCACCTTCTGCTATTAATTCCATACTTCCCAACTTTAGAATTTGAGAAAGAGAGACACTTTGATGACATGCAACAAATGTGGATGTGGTTATATTTCATGGAATATTGGGAGTGATTTCAAGTGGCATAGTTAAATAATCATCATTATAAATGTCCTAATATTAGTATGAGGTAAAAAAAAAATCTGTAAAAGCTTGAACACTTATGCAGACTTGGGACTTTTGGTGGGCATGTTTATCCCATGCCACCTCTAAATGGTTTAACTAACATTTTTCACATTGCATTACAATAGGAAAAGCCCTGGTGGTTGTAACTCTTGGACTCCTACTGACTACCTGTTTCTATGGCTTTTGAGATATTTTGAGGTTTTTGGAGCACTGGGACATGTATGGTGTTTTCCAAAGCAATGCATCTCCACATGCATATGACCAACATTTTTTTTTCCATTCAGGGAAATGTGAAATTATTTTCTTAAAAAACAAGTCAGTCATGTTTTTGTGAAGGCTTAGAGAACGTACCATGTAAAAGGTAAAGAATATATTAAACAACACATGTGCATGTTAAGCCTTTTCTCCATAGACAATGATGGAGAAGTCACCTCCCAGCTGGCTTGCAAGTATATAGCTTGTCCATTAGGGCCCATGGAGAGATGTTTACATTCACAGTATGATGTGGCCTGCCAACTCAGTAAAGAGGACTGCAACCTTGATATATGCCATGGCAAGGAGAGGGATGTCATCGACTAATCTGGGACCATTAGTGTAGAGCATAATGAGATGGGGTAGGCAAAAGAGAACATTTGGCCCTAAATTGATTGGGAGTTTTGTTATCATAACACATGTTTAACTGTGGCATGTGCAAAATCAGAGCTTTTGTGTAGCCACCTAATAGTCATTCTATTCTTTGTGTAAGACCTTGAGTTGTCAGGGCCTGGATTTGAACCCAAAACCTCTGCTGTGTCAGGCAAAGACTCTTGTTAATAAACCACCTAAAATGCTGGAACGTCTCATGGACAAATCCTTGAATAATACTGCCTTGAACATTGTTTGTCTTGAACCTTGAACTCTTTGCTACTTCCACAATCTTACTAATTTAAGCCATGTCTCTGAAATTCCTGTTTGCCAAATTATTGTACTCTCTCCAGCCAGTATCTCACTTTTGTCTTTCCTGCTGCCATCTGTATCTTTACTAACACTCGTTACTGACCCTTGGTTTGTTCCTTGACTACGCTTCAGCTTGATCCCAACCTGCAACTACTTGTTACCAACCTTTGGCTTGTCCACCGACTACGCTTCTATTTGATACTTACCTGCTATATCTGCTACTGGACCCTGGCTTGCTCACCTCTTTGTGGGGCGATCCTGAGGACCGCACCTGGTACTAATACGCAGCTAAACCCATCTCCACCATCAGGAGCTCTAGAGAATGCCGGTTAGTACTTAGACTCTGCACCTCATGTGTGCCTGTGTTATTTGTCAGGGTGACCAGCTGATCGGTGGGAGCCCCTCCACTGCTATAGCTACTGGTCTCTGAGCCTGACCCCTGACTGTGACAGACCCTTTTCTGTCCCTTCCATGTCGACCACTTTTAGTACAAATATATTTTGTGTCTGTGTTACCTGCAAGGAATGCTTGAGACAAGCCACACATTTTCAATATGAATAAGTCTGTAGACTTGCATAAGACTATACGTTATATAATAATTAATAATAACATTAATACAAAGATTAACAACACCAACAGAAATACCATCATAAATAACTATAATTAAGCTAATAATAGCATAGGATTATTTTAGAACAGAATGAACAACAGAAAAAAGCCTAGATCCACCACAAATAGCAAGAGGACATTTATATGCCCATGTAAACCCCAGTCAGTGGCCCGGGGCTGAGTGACAGATAATTCTGTTATTCTATTTCAGCAATTCAGCAAATTAAATATCCTGCTGTCAAGTGTCTGTGAGAAGAAAATTGACAGGGTGGAGCAAAACGTCTTACAGCTGGAATGAAGAAAACAACTAAACTAAAATCTATTTTGCACAGGTCTTTATTATATTCTGCCCTAAGTTATATCCTTGAAATGTACAGCTATGACAGAGTCTGGCAAGGCAGCCCAGTATATATTGTACATGTATTCTTCAGTGGCACGTGATACCATTAAATTAATTTAATTGGCAGTGTCAGTTTGGCTGTATTCATGCCATGCTAAAAGTGACAAACGTACTGCATACCACCCATGTATTTGAGGATGGAATTATACTTTATTCCCCCTAGGCCAACTGCCTTGTACCACTGCGTTCTACTCCATTTGACCAGCTACCCCTAGTATCACACTAATAGGATGTCACAACTACAAGAGGCACACTGAATTAGTGGCATCAGCACATCAAGAAATGATGACTAGAAGAACATGGCAAACTATTCCCAACTTAGCCAACAGTTTTGTTCTAAGGGTACAGGCCAAGGATGAACTGTAAACACACAGTACAGTACATCATTCCAACAACAAAAATGCACACAATATAGAAGGAAAGGAAAAAGTGGACTCAATCACATTGCAAGTGCAATGTGATTGACATTGACTGCAATGTGATTGAGTCCACTTTTTCCTTTCCTTCTATATTGTGTGCATTTTTGTTTTTGGAATGATAAGTCTGTAATCCTTTATTATAAACATTAATGTGTTCAGGGGCAGACTGACCATTCGGGCACTCGGCCACTGCCCAAAGGCCCCATGCCACTAGGGGGCCCCATCAGGGTTGCCAGCCTCAGTAAAACCAGTATGTAAAAATCTGTGTTTTTTTTACATATGTCCCTGAAATGTCCCTTACCGACATCCCTTTGGTCTAAAAATCCCAAGATTATAGCTTCCCCGCCTCTCCAGTACCTTTTCAGTGTGTGTATGTGTATTCTGTGTCTATGTATACTCTGTATGTATACTGTTTATGCATACTGTGTGGCCCCATAATCTCCTATTGCCCGGGGGCCCCATAATCTTCTATTGCCCAGGGGCCCCATAATCTCCTATTGCCCAGGGGCCCCATAATCTCCTATTGCCCAGGGGCCCTATGAGTTGTCAGTCCACCACTGAATGTGTTAGGCCTCGTACACATGACCATTTTCCTCTGCAAAATCCATCAAGAAACTTGGTGGCAGAGGTTTTTCGTCGAGAAAACTGACGTGGAACTCGTCTTGAAAAAAAGGAGAACAAGTTTGTGTGTATGCATAGAAACCTGCGCATGCTCATAATAAAGTATGAGACGGGAGCACACATTCGGTAAAAGTAGCTTTGGTAATGGAGATAGCACATTTGTCACGCTGTAACAGAATGAAAAGCGCAAATCGTCTCTTACCAAACTTTTACCTAACACGCAGTAACATGAGATTAGCAAAAGCAGCCCCAAGGGTTGTGCCAGTGGAATCGAACTTCCCCTCTATAGTGCCGTCGTACGTGTTGAACGTCACTGCGTTTGAGAACAACAAGATTTTGTCAAGATTCTCGACAAGCCTGACAAGGAACTCGTCGAGGAAAACAATGTTTCTTTTACGACGAGTTTCTCGGTCGTGTGTACAAAGCTTCACATTGGTTGGTAGCTGTGTGCCACAGGCAGTCCTACCAAAGATAAGCCCTAACTCCTACAACTATAAAATATTTTTTATTGATTTCTTCTATACTTTTCACTTGTCATGTAAAGGATTCATTCTTCCTCTTTTGTTCTCTTGCAATGTATAATATTTTGAATTACTTATATAACATATAATTTATGCAAGGTACACACAACACTTTGATGCCGTAAGCAAAAAATAAAAATGGCATACATGGCAGTCTGCCAATGGCATTAACACAGCAATTGTTTTGTTTTTTCCTCTGCAACATTTATTGCCTGTTGATCCAGTCAGTACACTTTTCTTTCTTTTTCTTTTTACACTGCCTTTAACAGGTGAAACTGTTCAGCAAAATTTCAATTATTGTAGTTGTTCAATTTCACTTTTGGAGTAGTATCAAAAGGTAAAAAATCTTTGTTATGAGGGAACTTTGAAACCCAAAAACTGCCGTGGCAATGCTAGTGACAGACTACATTATTGCATTATTTATTCCCAAAGTTCAATTTTAAAGGGTAAACTAACTCCTGGGAGCCATATAAAATAGCTTATTGGCAACTCTTTAGGGGCCGGTTCACACTGTTCCTGTGCAATTCAGTGCAGTGAGATTTTCAGCCTGTTCATTAGGAATGTACTGAAATTGCACTGGATTGCACTACTTTTTAAAAACGCACTAAACCAGATCAAATGACACTGCGGTACACACTGTGTTTGTGATATGCGTTTAGAGTGTTTCTAGGATTATATTAACAGCAGATTGCATACCCAGTGCATTTTGAACATGGTGCAGGAAAATTGCACAGAATGCACGTTTCAGTGTGAACAAGCATTCATTTCATAATTTAAGGACACATTCACACAGCAGTGGAGTAGCGTGGGTTGTCAGTTCCCAGGGCAAGGCAAGAAATTTGTACCCCCTAACCTGCCTTCCTTTTCTACAATAGTACTGACCAGCCTGATTCCTATACTGACCACTACACTAACCTCTACATGGACCTACATGATTCCTAGACTGACCTTTACACTTACCTACCTGTCCACTGCACTGACCTACCCGATTCCTACATTGGCCACTACACACTGACCACTACACTACAAACTGACCACTACACTACACTGACCACTACATTACACTCTGACCACTACACTACACACTGACCACTAACCCACACACCACTACACTGCACACTGACCACTACACTATACGTCCATTTGAACTTGTTGCCTAGCGAGCCTGCTGGGCACCTCGGGAGTGTGCCCCCGGGTCGAAGTTCGCCGGCGGCCCGCGACTGAGGTCAGGAGAGGCAGAACGGGGAGACAAGGCATTTCCCTGTTCTGCCTAGTGACATGACAGGATCTACTGCGATTTAGTTTGAATGTGCTGCGCTATATAAGTTCTTCAATCACTCACTCACTGTCATCGGGAGCAGTGATCGCTGTCATGTCAGTGGTAGCCCATCCCTCCCACAGTTAAAATCACTCCCTAGAACACACTTAACCCCTTGATCGCCCCCTAGTGTTTAACCCCTTCCCTGTCAGTGTAATTTATACAGTAATCATGTAGCTCTGATGGCTGTATAAATGAAAAAGTGTCCGATGTGTCCACCATAATGTTGCAGTCCTTATAATTACTAGTAAAAAATTAATAATAAAAATGCCATAAAACTATCCCCTATTTTGTAGACGCTATAACTTTTGCGCAAACCAATCCGTATACGCTTATTGCGATTTTTTTTTTTTTTGCAAAAACATGTAGAAGAATACATATCGGCCTAAACTGAGAAAAAAAAACTGGGGGAAAAAAAATATTTATTATAGCAACAAGTAAGATAGTTTTTTACAAAATTGTTGCTCTTTTTTTGTTTATAGTGTAAGCAATAAAATCGCAGAGGTGATCAAATACTAGCAAAAGAATACTCAATTTATGGAGAAAAAGGGACGTCAACTTTGTTTGGGTACAGTGTCGCACGACCGCGCAATGGTCAGTTAAAGCGAAGCAGTGCTGTATCGCAAAAAATGGCCTTGTCATCAAGCATCCAATTATTCTGGAGCTGAAGTGGTTAATAACACTTTGAGCTTGTATTGTTTGTGAGATATATGTTTTAGTAATAAAGGGTAGAGACTGGCATTTGTAAAATCTCACACATTAATAAATCACTGTTTAAATCTATGATTTTATTTCTTTATGGTAAGCCACTATGATAAAAACATAGTGTTAGTATTTGTATACTACAACATGCAAATTACATCCACAGGAAAATGAGAAATACTTAAATTTACATATATCAATAGGCAACATCCCGTCAATGTTAAATGCCATTTTAAACCTCTGCTAAACAGGCTAGTATCAGTTGTCCCATGTCTGACTTGCAGGACCTCTATAGTCAAAAGTGTTGCATTTCAATGGCTCTTTTGGGTTAATACCTGTAATGATAGTAGTAAGCATAGAAATTCAATTTTCTGTTTACATGCCTTTAGTTATATTTTGAAATGGAAAAAAATGAAATCTTATGGCAGCAGACTGAATCATATATACAATTTTTTAATTGAATGTATTGTTCTACTTTAACCCTTTTACTGCCATGGCTGTAAGGCTTACTTCAGTGGCAGCAGGAGATTTTACCCTCAGTCCTGGCTGCTACTGGAGGGGTAGCCTGGCCCTAGCATGGAAACCTGAAGAGCGCAGATTGCATGAAAAATTTCATATGGTTGCTCCACACCAGTGCTTCTCAAAGTAGGTTATAGCACCCATATGTTGTCTCCACCCACAGGTCTTAAAGCCCAACTCTAGGTATAAATAAAGATCCCTTGAAGTGGGGCTGCGCCTGCTCATTTTGCCCAGGGAAGAGAATAAATTGTTCCCCGACAATCCAGCAGTGGACTGTTCTTGGTGTCCTCACGTCCAGACCAGGGCTATGAATGCTGCTCTGGGCTTGATGACATCAGGACTCAACATAGGAGCAAAAGGGGCTGCAGGCATCAGTCTTGTGTGGAAAGGAAGGGAGAATCGGGTAAGTATGTCTTCTTTCATCTTTCTCTTATAGACACATACAAAAAAACTCAAATTTTTCACTACATCATTCTGTTTGTTTAAAGAAGGCAAATTTCAAGGAGGTTGCTGAGTAATTTTTTTTTGAAAGGGGGCTGTGACAGACCCAACTGGGACATGGACTTTTGGAAGAGACTGCAGGATAGCCTCTTGCCTACTGACTATGGGCCCTGGCATTTGAAGGAGCCACAAGAATTTAGGAAGATGTCCTGTTCTATAATGCAAGATGACATTACCACATTTAACAGTGAAGGAAGCCATGATGGTCTCTTGATGCCAACTCAGTGAAAAGATGCATGTGAAAAGAAAGCTGGTTAATGAGATTTGGACAGCCTTGGGTCTTCTTGAATACTTGTGCCAAACTCTTGGGGTGGGCAATGACACCTAGGCTTGTCTAGGTGACTAGATGTTAATTAGCTTTCTGTTTAGAGTACTGTTCATGTTTATGTTAGCCATGGGCGTCCGCTCATAGGGTTAAGGGGGGGCGAGTGACCCCCCCTGGAATCGGCAAGGGTCTGCCATGCTCGCATCTGTAGCTGTGCTGACTCTCTCTTTGTTTGTGCAGTCGCCTCCACAGCTGTTGCAAGATCAGTGTCACTGAGCTTACAGAGCTCTTTACTGCCACCCCTGGCCGCTTCCTGTATGTGCGCCCTCGTGTTTGCTTTGATGCCTGTAATGTATTTTCAAATGGACATGTGGAAACAGGACTTGGGAGAAGGAAGACCACCGTGACCTTACAAGTGGGGGCTGTGAGCACAAGTGAAGGGAGGAGGATGTTTGTGTACAGGGGGGGGGGGGCTGACATATATACAGATGAGGGGGGCAGCTGAGTGCATACAGGTATGGTCAGTGAAAGATCATATCATCTGTCCTGTCCTGTATACAGCTATATACACCCATCTTCCTTCCTGTATTCCTCCATCATCACTGACTGCAGATATACATCATCTGTCCTGTATATAGAGCTGTATATACCCACCTTCCTTCCTCTATATACCAATACTATCCACCCCTTCTATATACATATACTGTACATCTTCTGTATTGTACATTTGATCAGCACAGTGAGGCTGCATATCATGGGCTAGGGTTGCCACCTGTCCAGGATTCACCCGGACAGTTCGGGTTTGGGATCATGTGTCCGGGTTTCGGACTGCCTGAAACCCGGACACATTATTCAGACTGGACTATGGCTTCCCAGCAGGGTTGCTGGCTGCAGTTGTCAGTTACACTCTTTCACACTGCCCAAAGCCAACACTAACAATCCCCCTCCCCCAAACCCACACACACAGACTGGAGAGGAGAGAGGGCTCAACCTGCACCTCTTCCCCCCACCCCTACCCCTCTGTGTCTGCCAACACTCCAATCACTGGCACTGCACCTCAGAAAATGAAAGTTGGGGCTGGAAATTTGAAGTCCAGCAGCCTCAGATACATCTGGATGAGAGGTGCTGACTTCCAAGGGGTGAGTGAGCTCACCATCCATCCCTGTCTGTGGTGACTGAAGTCTCCCCCATTCTCTCTCCTCCCTCTGAGTGAGTAAACTAAGGTAAAACAGGGTTATCAGCACACCCCTTACATCAGAGTTCCCCTTTACACCAGAGGCCACAGTGTTCCCCCTTACATCAGAGTCTTCTCCTTACATCAGAATACTCAGTGTTCCCCCTTAAATCAGGTTCCCAGAGAATCCCTTATATTAGAGTCCCCAGAGTTCTCCCTTACATCAGAGTCGGCAGAGTCCCCCCCTTACAGTGATAGGGAACTTTGCAAGTTCAGATGTAAAAGGGGGAACTCTGTGGACTCTGATGTAAAGGAGGACTCTTGTTATTAACTTCAAATGATTAGAAATGTTATTTAATAGAAAAATATATATATAGTTTATACTATAAAAAAAAGCTGTGCGGCGCTAAAGTGTTCGGGTTTGACTTGAAGAAAAGTTGTCAACCCTAACATGGGCACATGCCTGCGCTTTATGGGATATCTACCTAAGCCCCTCCCCTCCCCTTCATGACTTAGTCAAAGAAGTGGAGCATAGGTGACCGTAAAATTATGCCCCCCCCTGGAAAAAGTTCAGCGGACGCCCATGATGTTAGCTGTTCATTATATGTACTGACATTACTGTTTACGGTTTGCATTGTTAATGTTAACAAACTCTTACCTGATCTTGAATGGTATACGTTCTGTGTGAATTTACAATAAAGTTAGTTTCCAGTTTGCACTTAAGCTAGTTTTATCTATTTCTTGGGCGCAATATTCAGCTATGATACCTGGTTCCAGAGTGGAGGAACCTGCACCTTGATGGAGGCACCCAGCCTGGGTGCTAGGTGGTTCGTCATAGGGGTAGTAGGTCAAATACGTTTGGGAACCTCTGCTCTACACACAGATTTTTATTGTCAAAATGTAATGATGGACACAAAGACCATTCTAAGGGCTTTCCCCACACCATATGCATTTTAAGCCCACTGTGTTTTCGAACCAGGTAACATTTCAGTATGAACAGATTAAAAAAAAAATATATGTATTTTCTTTGCCAATTATGGAACCCCTACAATAATTTTAAAACCAATATACAGCTCCTCTCTTCTCTGATTTCACTGTAAACTGTGAGCTTGTGCATTAGAAGCTTCAGCAAGTCAGATAGAGCCTGCATTATTTCCTGGACGAAAGGAGTCCAGCATAATATAACCCTTTCCTATATAGCCTTTCTGTCCCTGACCTACCCCTTTCATTCATTAGATTTCAGTTCCTTAAATCATTGAGGCTCATCGTCACATGTGGGTGCTACCTATGGCAGTCTGTCTACCTAGCAATGCCCACTCCTCCAAACTCCAATGAATAAAAAAGTATCCAAGGGGCTCTGGGATTTTGATATGACTTCATACAATGAAGTGAGAGGATAAAAATATTCAGGCAGCTCACTGACTCAGGTTAGGCTGCTTGCAAAAGAGAGGGGTACCCTCCTGTGGGTACCCAGCAGGTTACCAGAACACTAATGTAAGGAGCACCAGACCAAATGATAACAAAATCCAAATTAAGTTATTGGCTTACACTAAAACATGTCCAACATGTTTCAGGGACCAGAAGAACCCCCTCACCCTTTTATCAAGGCTTCAGTTAAAGCCTTGATGGACTCAAAATAGGACTTTTCTGTGTGATTTTACAGAGGAAAGCAGATTGCTGAAGTAGTAAAGTATCTAGCCAGCAGAATCTTTGTAAGCAATCAAGATCCAAACCTCCTCCGAACTAACATCCACCCATTAAAGGCTTGTTTACCCCGGAACGCAGTGCAGGAAGTCCGTGTTGCGTGCACTTTTCCTGCACCACATTCAAAATGCACGGAGTGTGTTGTTATCTGTTGTGGGTGTCACTAGAATGCGAATGACACCCCAAATGCAGATTGCAGTATGTTTGTATGCACTAAATCGTATGGTACCACAGTATTTTTATTGTTTTGGAGAACAAGTAAAAAAAAAGGATCATTTAGTGGAGCAGCAAACAATTCTTGTCTGCTCCAAGCATACAACGGGGAACATACAATTGCAAGGCTTGGCAAAAATTGGTGGGGACCACAGCACAGAGGCAAGGTCTGCTACAGGGCCCTTTAATGTACCTAAACTTGTATCAAAGGAAGACATCAACTTATTATAGACTTCTCTTCTCTTCAGCTGACCCACCGATAAAGCCTATAGAAACGAGAGATCAGGGACTTGGATACATAGCATTACTATAACTGAATCCGTTGCAGTACATTTTTAAAAAGTAGTGCATGCATTACTTTTGGTTTGATCTAGATAAATGGGCTGAAAATCACGCAGCACGGAATGTGGACCACATATTCTTTGTAATTTAGGTGTGAACCGGCCTCAAGGCATTTTGATATTTGCAGAATTTTTCCCATGAGCCAGCACACTGCTTGCATCATTGCTGAGGACTCTCGAGAGGGGTTCTGAAGCATGGAGAGAGGACTTGAATGCAGACACAAGAAGATGCTGGGAAATGCAGTCTTAAAATAAAACTGTACATTATATTTGAATGGCTGCAGAATTACAGGATCCCACAATGCTCTGGACACAGAGGAGAAGAGACAGGACAATTTTTTCCACAAAAACTGAGATACCGGTTGTCTTTTGTGGAGAGGAAAGCAAGACTAAATGTTGGGGTCTGTGCTCAAAGCCAGAGCAGTCCTACAGAGAGTGAGAGAGTTGCTGCACCCTGTAAGTAACAGAGCCAAGAGACTGAGTGACTGCAAGCCTCCTGTATGCAGGGACTTAAAGCATTACTGGGTGTCTGCGCGCACACCTGTGACCAAACGACTGAGACACAGAGACTTCTCTTGCTGTTAGGGAACCCAAAGCTGGGGAGACCACCTGCTGTGAAAGCCTACAGCCAGGGAGAGCCAGAGGGGGACCATTTGTGAGGATAGGGACCTCTGGAATGGCTGACAATGAAGTGCATGGGACCATGCCTTATACAGGCCAAGAGTGGTGACCTGACTGCACTTCCTAAACTCTTGTCACACACAGGTAACGCTCTAGAGACTGCTTTTAACTCATCACCCACATTCTTAAATGGACAGTGCGCCACCAACAGAAGGGCCCCATTGAAAGTCGGCTGCTATTGACCAATTATCCACCTTGTACTTTAGTCAACTTCTGGAGTACCAATCATTAGGCATCATGAATTCACCCATTAAAGAACTGCAAGATCAGGGTGCACCCAAGATCACTATTATTGTGTTATCTGAATCTGACTATGCCAGTTAGTTACTGGTTGTATCCGTTAAAACTTGATTCAACAGTGCCGCAGTTGAGTTAAATCATCCTATTATAGGCCAGTATTCTGAAACTGTTGTGTTGCCAATTTACACAGTTTAACTGCTTTGACATAATACATTTATGGCATGCTTTCTGTGTGCATATACATTTTTATTAGGGTTGTCCCGATACCACTTTTTTAGGACTGAGTACAAGTACCGATACTTTTTTTCATGTACTCGCCGATACTGAATACTGATACTTTTTTTTAAATGTGTCCCTACATATGCAGCCATGTCCCCCCCATAAATTCAGCCATGTCCCCCACATATGCAGCCATGTCCCCCACATATGCAGCCATGTCCCCCCATAAATGCAGCTATGTCCCCCACATATGCAGCCATGTCCCCAAACATATGCAGCCATGTCCCCAAACATATGCAGCCATGTCCCCAAACAAATGCAGCCATGTCCCCAAACATATGCAGCCATGTCCCCAAACATATGCAGCCATGTCCCTACCACATATGCAGCCATATCCCCAAACATATGCAGCCATGTCCCCAAACATATTGCAGCCATGTCCCCAAACATATTGCAGCCATGTCCCCAAACATATGCAGCCATATCCCCCCACATATTGCAGCCATGTCCCCCATATACGCAGCCATGTCCCCCCACATATATCCAGCCATGTCCCCAAACATATGCAGCCATGTCCCCAAACATATTGCAGCCATGTCCCCCACATACGCAGCCATGTCCCCCCACATATATCCAGCCATGTCCCCAAACATATGCAGCCATGTCCCCAAACATATTGCAGCCATGTCCCCTATATACGCAGCCATGTCCCCAAACATATTGCAGCCATGTCCCCCATATACGCAGCCATGTCCCCCACATATATCCAGCCATATCCCCCGTACCTAAATGATGCCGCCGCCGCTGCGTTAATCACTGTGTGGGGAACATTACAGTCAGCTTTCGTGTATAGAGACAGTGTATAGAGACACTCCCCCTTGCTCGGGATTGGACAGATCCGTCCAATCCCGAGCAAGGGGGACTGACACGGCGTGGCGGGGAAAACAGCTATTCAAACGAAAGCTGACTGTAATGTTCCCCGCATAGTGATTAACGCGGCAGCGGCGGCTTTGTGATACGCGGCGGCGGCTTTGCGATATACGGCGGCGGCTGGGGGGGGGGGCAAGTATTCTATTCAGGCATCGGGGGTATTTGCGGGAGTACAAGTACTCCCGCAAATACTCGGTATCGGTCCCGATATCGATACTGGTATCGGTATCGGGACAACCCTAATTTTTATACATATTTTCTTTCAGTATTATATACAGAACTTAAAATATAATTTGTGAAATGTTGCTAAGGATTTATATATACAGTTTTTTTTATTATTTATTTGTTTTTAATATTCAAATAGGGCTCCAGCCAGACCCACCCCACGTTTCCAGGCTACTGTTTAGGTGCAGTAGCTTTGTCATAAGTGAATTGGAAAGAAATGTAAAAATGCATTTGTTAGCCTTTAATTACAAGGAAAGTCATTCAACAGTCGCCTAAAGGTTTTCAAAGACAGCACAATAGTTTTTTTATGCAACTTTGCTTTGCTACCTAACTCAGCACATTCCTTCAAACATGTTTTGCATCCTTTTACTATGTATTGTTTTACTGTGTACTGTGCTACATGAATAAGGGATTGTGTTTTTAGCTATTGGCTACACAAACAAGAACTCTGATTGTAGCGGAGGGGTCTGCTTTACATATACAGTATTCTAGGACAGCTAGTCAATGACCTAATTTCCAATCTCCAAGCTTCTTTTCCAAGACTTGGGGATTCTTGTACATTACCATTATGAACCGCATATACTTGTATCTCTTGGCAAGGAAAGTTGATGACCTGGCATTAACATAGTGGTTAGGTTAAACAAAATGAAACCAAATCCAGATGACATTTGAATTTTCTCTTCTACAGTACTTATTTGCAATGGTTAAGATAGCTCCACTGGGTTCTCGTTAATGCATTAGAAACAAGAGCCTTCTCTCCCACACAGGCTTATTCAACAACGAAAAGAGCACTGATCAAGCCACAAGTGTTATAAAAACAGTATGGTCACTTAGCTTTATTTCAGTTTTAACATGTATATATGTCAAGTCTCTTCTATAAATGAACATTTCCCCTTGTTTTATCTCTCGAAATAAATGCTGTACAAAAATAAATCTGCCATAAATCCAGGGTGCTTCTACTTTCTGTTCGAGCTGACAAAACAACAACACTACCTCTATTCTACTCCCCCAGTATACAATTACTTATTTCTTGCTACAGGAACAAGGTAAATGATAAAACTAATGCTGGTCCATGCTCATGAGCAGTGCCCCCCAAACTACAGCCCTTTTACTGCAGTCTTTAACCGCCCCCTGATGTAATATTCTTCCCAACGACCTCAACGGTGGGGCACAATTCCTTCCACTTACACCACTGATCTGACACTATGGGGTTGATTTACTAAAGGCAAAAAGACTCTCTGCAAGAGTAGTTGCTCCAGAGCATAGTAAATGAGCAGAAGCTCAGCAGACTTCCATCATCCAATCATGTGCAAGCAAAATGCTGTTTTTTAATTTTCCTTTCGTGTGATTGGGTATTATTTGAAAATTAAGCTTTTCCTAATTGACAAAGCTCTGGAGCAACTGCATTTGCAGAGTGCAAATGTACTTTACAAAGCGCACAGTCTATTTGCCTTTAGTAAGTCAGCCGCTATTTCTCCCACTGACACCATTTATGGGGCATAATTGTGGCAGGTGACTTGGCAAGTGACAATCCGCAAGGTGTGGCAGGTGACGTGGCAAGTGACAAGCTGTATCTGGTGGCAGGTGACGTGGCAAGTGACACACTCGGGGCATCCACTGATTCTGCATTATGGTGAGTTGAACTATTTCATTTTATATTACAATGTAATAATATAAATAATGCGCTTTAATCACCCTGACACCAAAACAACCATGGTTCTGTGATGATTGAAGCGCTAACACCAGTAATTTCCCTGATAAATTGCCCCCCAAAAAATAATATTTTCTGGCAGTACCCCTCCCAAGACTAGACTCCGGATCCACCCCTGACGGTGTGACATAAAATATTGCAACAATCACCATTTTATTCTCTGCTAAAAATATATATATATAATGTTTAAGGGTTCTAAGTAAATTCTAAGGGTTCTAAGTAAATTTCTAGCAAAAAATAATGATTTTAACTTGAAACCAACATGTGTCAGAAAAAGGTTTAGTCTTTAAGTGGTTAAACTGTCCTCACCTACAGACCGAAGTTCATCTCTTTGATCTAAAGAACAAAACGTTACAATGTTCAGAGTTAGCTCAGCCACTGAGGAATGTTGTGAAACTTGGCAGATTGTCTGTTTTTTTATTGACAGCTGTCGGCTTGAGTAAAGAACTCTCTGCATAGTATCGAGAAAATGCTTTTTTAAGATCGTGAGGGGGTAAAACGTCTAATCATGCAGCTCTACTCCCAACGATACCAACGATATGGCTCTATTCCTCCCAATGATACCAACGATTGTTTATTGTTTATTGCTTGTATAGCGTAGAATCACCCGAAGCTATCGAAACGCTTCCAGACCTTAACAATTCACAACGATGAAGCACTAGTCTTTCCACTGATACCCAGGTTGGGGCACTATTTGTCCCACTGATACCAACAATGGAACACTATTCCTTCCACAGATACCAGAGTTGGGGCATGATTCTTCTTACAGATACCAACTATGAGGTACCATTTCTCCGAAAAATATCAATGATGGGGTACTATTCCTCCCACAGATACCAACGATGGGGCACTATTCCTCCCACAGATATCAACAATTAACCACTATTCCTCTGACTGATAACAACGATAGGGTGCTTATCTCCTATTGATATCAATGATGAGGCACTATTTCTCCCACAGATACCAATGAAGGGGGCACTATTTTTCCTACTGATACCAATAAAGGTATGCATTTTCTTTCACCAACACCGAAGATTTGTCTATATTCCTCCACCATAATGGCTACAAGTGATAGGTTATATTTTACAACTCCTCCCACTGACCACCAACCCTGAGGCCTTTTTTATTCACAATGACCACTGATGCTGCAGAATATTCGACTTCAATTGCCTTCAGGCTGCCCCTTGTAACATCTGAAGGGCAGTGAACTGGCCCTTTTTTTAAAAGCTTTGTCATATACCCTCTGCATTGTAACTTTGACTAGATCAGTAGAGAAGCAGCTGGAGGGGATTGCCTGCATGGCTCTAGTATAATTATAACGAACAGGCAAATACTACTTAGAATTAGGAAAATTAGAGGTTATAAAAAAATATGAAAATATACATATGGGTAACTTTAAGACATTTCTCAGCATGAATGTTAGTAGATGGTATGCATGTAATATGATATACAGTATTATCCATGCTTAAAGCTGTGCTCCAGGCAAACAACTAAATATGCATTTGAAATGCATAAAGGAGGTGTTTACCTTTCAAAAGCTTTGTATCGCTATATATCCATTCCTGAGATGTACACAGCTTTCTTAGACTATACAGCAAAGCTCATGACCTGATTCCTTCTGCTGTATTTAAAAGGGGAAGTCCACCCTAACACTAAAATCGCTACATTTACAGGAATCCACAAACTAAGACTAACCTATATAGCACTATAAAGAGAAATCAGTATAAATACCATTTTTGAAGCCGCCCCGGTCTGGTCCCGCACTGGGCTGTCAGCGGCAGCTTTGTGGTGGAGGCGGGTGCAGAGGAGACAGCCAACAATAGAAGCCTCATAGTAACTCTATGGCCGCGTACACACGTCCGAGAACCTCGTCAGGCTAAACTCATCGTTCCGCCCGACGAGGTTCCCGATGAGCGGTCGAAAAGGTCGTCGAGCCAAATTTCCTCATTGAACATCGAGGAAAAAGAGAGCATGCTCTCTATTTTGACTCGACGAGCTTCCCGACGGGACGCTCGTCGAAAGTGTACACACGACCGATTTTCTCGGCAGAATATGTCTCCCAGCAAGCTTCTCGCTGGATTCTGCCGAGAAGCTCGGTCGTGTGTGCGGGGCCTTTGGGTGATGTCACTTCCCATTCATTTCCCAACTGTTGTCGGCTGTCTCCTCTGCAGAGCTGGAGACTGGACCAGAGCGGCTTCAGAAAAGGGTTTTATACAGATTTTTTCTTTAAAAGGGCTAGATAGGTTAGTCTTAGATCATGGATGCCTGTAGATGTAGCAATTTTAGTGTGAACTCCCCCTTAAAGCAACATAGCTGGGTCATCTTGCTGCCTCCAACTTATCACTGGACAGCGAAAGAACAGCAAAAGTTCAACCTTCTGTTTACATTGGCCCTTCTGTCAATATGTTCCCTGTTAGCACGTGTCTGGTTGGCTCCTAGTGCTAATGCTCTCCCTTCCAGTCTGAGAGCTGTTATACAAAAGCTAATACCAAGACAAATGCAAGCACATGTACACCTGTTTTTATATATCTGCCTGGAGTTCAGCTTTCAATATGGCCAAAAATAAGGATTTTTCAACTACCAGAAAGTTTTTTTTTCTTTTTAATATCTATTAAAACAGTTGCATTACAGCATTCACTTTTATCAAGAGATGCCAATTACAAAACATTTGATCAAAAGTTTTTTTTTTTGTTTTCTTTATAATACAAAAGCAGCCCCACAATAATTACACAACTAGAAGACTACCAACATATTCCGGTTCAAAGTGCATTTTAGGAGGGTGATTCTTCATAAAGATTCAAAATCATAATAAAATTATTGTGCCAATGTTTTTTTTGAGGCAAGGAATTTACTTTCACTTCTATAATGGCACAAACAGGACTTAATTCCTTCATTCTTCATCAAAGACAATTTGTAATAAAATGTCAAAATGAATGGTTACAGAATGTCTCCTCTTAGGACAAAAAAATAAATATTTAATGCATATCAATTATGAAATATTCATATTTTTGCATAATAAACAATATTTAGTTAAAGGTCTTACAATAAAATATAGTTCTTTGGGATCAGGCATGTTGCTATGGATAGAAGAAGGCTGTCTTTATCACCAGTGATTATATAGCAATTGCGGAAAAGTAATTCTTACCACCAGTTAGCAAAGAAAAAAAAAGGCAGCCTAATTCTTTATGTTTCAAGTTTTGGACGGTCTTTCCATGGATTCATCCCTTCACAGAAAAATCCACATCAAACCAAGTAATGACGATTAGGTATCCACCACATTCTCGAGGCATCTATCTAATATGGATAAGGATTTATACCCTTGGTGTCCCATGAACTTTCAATTTCTTCTAAAAGAGTACTTGCAAGAAACATTATAAATTCTCAAATGTCTTATGAAGTTGTAGGAGACCATGATATGTTATGAAGCTAATATGCCATTGAGAAGGAATTCAGTGTGTTGTTGATTTGATAAATATGAGACTGATACATCCAAGGAGTAGAAATGATCCATGAATAGAGCCTCTGAGAGAAGTGCATTACTTCTCTTGGTTGTTAAATGTTCTCTGCACAGTTCATTGCCTCTCATCATTTGTATGAGAGGATGGGTTTTCCTGGAAGAACTTGGAGCTCTCTGGTAGAGTGGCACGAACTTTCCGTTTCTCCTTGAAACGCCCAGAGCGAGAAATCTTCAAGTTCCTTCTGCCAGTGTTAGCTCCATATGATTTATCTGACTTGGCATCACTTATAGGTTCTGTAGCTCCACTAGGAATGGAATTAGGATGTTGGTTTTCTCTAGAGCCACTACTTACTCCCCATGATTTGTCCTCAGAACTTTCAGAATTACTATAGACAGAAATTTCCTTGGGCTTTTTACGAACAGTCAGTGATTTCCACCAATTGCTGGTATTACTCTTTCCTGTAGCGCTTTCTGCCATGGCCAGCTTTTCCAGCAATCTGTATGTAGAAGCCCAGTTACTTCACTTTCAACAGCAATCTGCAATGACAAAAACAAATGTAAATAGTGTACAATGATATCTATTTAAAAATGTCCTTATCAATTTGATCTCTTAAGCATCACATGAATGATCTTCAAAAACTGGAAAAACAACATAGAATATCCAAGCTCAAACTTACTGACAAATCAGCAACCAACCAAATTCAGCTGTCTAACAGTATGCGTTATTGGTCGGTAAGCAGGGGCGGACTGACAACTCATGGGGCCCCCGGGCAATAGAAGATCATGGGGCCCCCTGTGTCCCCCACCCACACAAAGCCCTACCTACCTAAATCATGAGGCACACAGCAGGGCACAGTCACATCACAGGGCGCACAGCAGGGAGTACACAGCACATCACAAGGCACTTAGGAGGTCACATCAGGTGGTACACAGCAGGGCATTGGGCACATAGCAGAGCAAAGGACACATCACAGGGCATGTGGCACACAGTATGGCACATCTGGGGGGAACACAACAGGGCACCGGGAACGCAGTAGGGCAAATAGCAGGGCACAAACCAGAGCACTGGGATCCTCCAGACACAGGACAGTGTCTCTCAGAACAGCTGTGGAAGAAGGCACAGGGGGACACTGTGGGTGGTTGAAGGATAAGGGAGGAATGAGAGACTATCACCGAGGGAACTCCTGCGGTTCTATTGGGGCTGAGCCCCCTGCACCTGTACTGTTTGCGCACCACCAGCTCCCGACCCCACAATGGCGGCCATCATGTTACCTCCAGACAGGGACGTCCCTAGAGCGTTTGGCACCCAAGGAGGATTCTATATCTGGCACCCCCCCAAACCCCACTGTGCCCCCTGCACTCCCCAATATCTCATTGTCACTATTTTGTACCCCCTCTTTACAACTGGACCCCTTTACATTACACAGCCCCCTGCACCCCTTTACATTACATAAACCCCCCAGCTTTGGACCCCCCCATGCTACACAGTCACCTTCCCCCCAATGCTACACAGTCACCTCTCTCCCCCCAATGCTACACAGTCACCTCTCTCCCCCCCATGCTACACAGTCACCTCTCTCCCCCCCATGCTACACAGTCACCTCTCTCCCCCCCATGCTACACAGTCACCTCTCTCCCGCCATGCTACACAGTCACCACCCCCATTGCTACACAGTCACCCCCCCCCCAATGCTACACAGTCACCCCCCCCCCCAATGCTACACAGTCACCCCCCCCCCCCAATGCTACACAGTCACCCCCCCCCCCCCAATGCTACACAGTCACCTTTCTCCCCCATGCTACACGGTCACCTCTCTCCCGCCATGCTACACAGTCACCCCCCCCCCCCAATGCTACACAGTCACTCCCCCCCAATGCTACACAGTCACCTCCCCCCAATGCTACACAGTCACCTCCCCCCCAATGCTACACAGTCACCTCTCTCCCGCCATGCTACACGGTCACCTCCCCCATTGCTACACAGTCACCCCCCCCTCATGCTACACAGTCACCCCCCCAATGCTACACAGTCACCCCCCCCCCTCATGCTACACAGTCACCCCCCCCAATGCTACACAGTCACCCCCCCCCCAATGCTACACAGTCACCCCCCCCCAATGCTACACAGTCACCCCCCCAATGCTACACAGTCACCCCCCCATGCTACACAGTCACCTCCCCTCCCACCCATGCTACACAGTCACCTCCCCCCCCCCACCCATGCTACACAGTCACCTCCCCTCCCACCCATGCTACACAGTCACCTCCCCTCCACCCATGCTACACAGTCACCTCCCCTCCACCCATGCTACAGTCACCTCTCCCCCCCCCATGCTACACAGTCACCCCCCCCCATGCTACACAGTCACCTCCCCCCCAATGCTACACAGTCACCTCCCCCCCAATGCTACACAGTCACCTCTCTCCCGCCATGCTACACAGTCACCTCCCCCATCCCAATGCTACACAGTCACCTCTCTCCCCCATGCTACACAGTCACCTCTCTCCCCCCCATGCTACACAGTCACCTCCCCCATTGCTACACAGTCACCCCCCATGCTACACAGTCACCCCCCCATGCTACACAGTCACCTCTCCCCCAATGCTACACAGTCACCTCCCCCCCAATGCTACACAGTCACCTCTCTCCCCCCCATGCTACACAGTCACCTCCCCCATTGCTACACAGTCACCCCCCATGCTACACAGTCACCCCCCCCATGCTACACAGTCACCTCTCCCCCCCCCATGCTACACAGTCACCTCCCCTCCACCCATGCTACACAGTCACCTCCCCTCCACCCATGCTACACAGTCACCTCTCCCCCCCCATGCTACACAGTCACCTCCCCTCCACCCATGCTACACAGTCACCTCTCCCCCCCCCAATGCTGCTACACAGTCACCTCTCCCCAATGCTACACAGTCACCCCTCCCCCACCTTATTCACGCACAGGGAGAGACACATCAGTGTTGAACAGAGGGCGGGAAATACTGAAGTTACATTTTCATAATACCAATGCTAATGATTGGTTGCTAGGACCACCTAGCAACCAATCACCTGCTAGTTTACTCCAGAACTCCCCATATTCTATTCAGGCTGCTCCGCTGTCTCTCTAACCTGCTGTACCAGAGAGAGAGAGAGACAGCGTGTTTTTCCTGCTCCTGTCTGATGGCGTGTCACCCGGGCAGTTGTACAGTCTACACCCAGCCCGAGTACCCTGTCACACAGCCATCACCTGAGCATTGCCCATAGTGTGTGCGGCACCTGGAGGCGGACCGCCACCCCCCTCATAGGTACCCCACTGCCTGCAGCAAAAATAGCACTGAATACCTCTCTCTCACAGCACGCTGCTTCCTGCCGACCCCTCCTCTCCTCTCTACTCGCGTCCGTCCTAGGTGATGTTATCTACAAGCACCTTGGGTGAACGAGAGGGAAGGAGGAGCTGGCAAGGAGAAGCGCGCTGTGAGAGGTATTATCACAGCCGCGTCCTGCTGAATGATTCCCTGCGCGAGTGCGCGATGTATGTTTTACCGAATGCAGATGCTCTCACGGGCCCCCTAGCGGCACGGGCCCTCGGTCCGTGCCCGAATGACCGAATGGTCAGTCCGCCCCTGTCGGTAAGTTTGAGCTTTGATATTCTATGTTGTTTTTGTATATATACACGCCTTTAACAGTGCTCCTTACTGTATAGACCAGTCATAGGCAGGGGCAGGGACATTTGATTTCTGTATTGATGTCATTGTGGTCAGGCAACACACTGGCACCTTTGCTTCTATGTGCTGGGTGTTTAGTGTGCTCCTGGCCCTTTAAGGAGGGCTGGGCTACCTCCAGTCACCTGCCCTTTATCTATCCATCAGCATGCATGTGCTTCCACTGACTTTAAATTTGACAGTTAGGACTGCAGGACACAGAGTGCCTTGAAGGGGCCTGCAGCTTACGCATGCATTTGCAAATGTGTGCAACTAAACCTCTGTTTAGACAGGTGAATTTGGTTGGTTGCGGATTGGTCGGTAAGTTTGAGTTTGGATATTTTGGATATTCTCTGTTGTTTTTGTATGTATATGCGCCTTTTCAGGTGCGCCTTACTGTATAGACCAGCCTTCAAAAACTGGAACAATAAAGAAGGAAAAGTGAACAAGAATTTATTTTTACAGATATATAAAATGTAGAAGTGATCCTGCACTTTGTTTGTGCAGGGCATAGTAACAGGCTCATTTAAAGCTGAGCTAGCAGTAAAATGTAAGGTCCATGTAATATATCAGGGACCTTCCCCATTATATAAAGCAGCTTTTTAAAAAAAAAGAATTGTATAGAAAAAAAAGTTAATAAATATACTTACCTTCCCTCCAGCCCCCATACTGCAGGGTGTGATGTCGAACCAATTTAAACTGCTTGCCGACCAGCCGCCGTCATATTACTGTGGCAGGTCGGCACTGCTAGGCGAGAGCACGTAGCTCTACGTCCTATCTTTTTCGGGCGCTAGAGGGCGCACGCGCGCCGCCGGCTGCGTTCGTTCGTTAAAGCGCAATTGTCAGTTAAAGCGACGCAGTGCCGAATCACAAAAAGTGCTCTGGTCAGGAAGGGGGTAAATCCTTCCGGGGCTGAAGTGGTTAAAGAAATCCTGGAAAATTATTTGAGTACCTCAAATCTTGCAATACGAGTAACATAATGGGGGTTATTTACTAAAGGAAATTCCACTTTGCACTACTACTTGGAAGTGCAGTTGCTGTAGATCTAAATGGGGTAGGTCTGAAATGAGGGGAAGCTCTGCTGATTTCATCATCCAATCATGTGCATGCTAAAATGTTGTTTTTTATTTTCCTTGCATGTCCCCCTGGGATCTACAACGACTTTACTTTCAAGTGCACTTGCAGTGCAAAGTGGATTAGCCTTTAGTAAATGACCCCCTATGTGTTTCTAATTTTCCCTGCATGCCCAGGGCACACAGTCACTTTAGAATTCAGGTATGTTTTAAGAAAGACTTGCCATTTAAGTCACAGTAAAAACAACAAGTGAGTTTTGATCAAATATATTCACCCACCATGAACTTTTACATTTGTAGTTAAAATCTTATGTTTAGCCTTATGATCCTTTCTGTGAAAGCCACTAACAAAGCAGACAAGTATGAGAAACAATCAAAGTTTTAAGGCAAAGTTCACTGACTAAATAAAATGTACTTTATATCCAGTATCACTCCGTACACAATAAATCTTTTTGTATTATTTAAAATGTGCCAATATACAGATATTACCTAATTCTAGAACAGTTCAAAATGTAATTCTGCTCATACTGGTTGCCCACATATTTAAAATCGAACCCACTAAATGTTACAATAAATTATTTTATTTGTTTCTACTAAAGCATTGGCCTTCAAACTATGGCCCTCCAGTTGTTCAGGAACTACAATTCCCATCATGCCTAGTCATGTCTGTGAATGTCAGTGTGTTACCATTCCTCATGGGATGTGTAGTTCTGGAGGTCCGTAGTTTGAGGATCCCTGTAATAGAGGACTAGCAAAGACTAGCAGCAAAAACCTTGCATATTTATCTATCTATCTATCTATCTATCTATCTATCTATCTATCTATCTACCGTATTTATAGGCGTATAACACGCACCCTAACTTTAAATGGGAAGTTTCAGGAAAAAAACTTACCACAGCCCCCTGCATATAACATGCAGGCACAGTTTACGCTCTATTTTCGGGGTAAAAAGGTGAGTGTTATACGCCAATAAAAACAGTATCTATCTATCTATCTATCTATCTATCTATCTATCTATCTATCTATCTATCTATCTATCTATCTATCTATCTATCTATCTATCTATCTATCACAATGTGATTACTTCCATAGAACCAGAGACAGGGAGACAGCAAAATGGCAGATATTTTCCAACATTCCTGCCAACATACAGTGAATCCATACATTTTACAGTACCAATAATTTAAATTACAGTAAACCAGTGTAATAAAAAAATTGGGAACTGCCAAAACTAATTTTGTTTGTAAGATATAGGCTCTAGGAGTGTCAATACGATCTTGGCTGGAACAAGATTAAGACCAGTTAAGTGTAAAAAGTTTGAACTGCTTCTTCAACATGATGGCAACCTAGGAGCCTGCACTGTTCAAACCAAACCAAATTGACAAGGGTAGCTCCAATATTCTCATATATATATACACTATGGGGTAGATTTGCGTACATCGGCACATCTTTGTGCGGGCGTAGCATATCTTCTTTACACTACGCTGGCGCAAAGTAGAGAGACAAGCATGGTATTCACAAAGAAAATGCGCTCAACGTTGCGCCGGCGTAGTGTATAATTGTCGGCGTAAGCCAACGTAAGTCAAAGTAGGTGGGCTGGAAGTGGGCGTGATATATTAAAATGAAGCGTGACCCCATGCAAATGATGGGCTGAGCTTCAAAAAACGAACTGCGCATGCGTCGTCTCTTGGACGCATCCCAGTGCGCATGCTCACAGTCACGTCGAAATAACTGCCTAAAAAAAGGTAAGTGAACCAACAATGCACCAGCTTAAAGGGGTTGTAAGGTTTCATTATGTTTTTTATATAACAGACATGTTATACTTACCTCACTGTGTAGTTCGTTTGGCAGAGTGGCCCCGATCCTCCTGTTCTGGGGTCCCTCAGCGGCTGTCTCGAATCCACCCCTCAACAGCTTCAGGAGAAGAGCTCACCCAAGGGGGTTAGCTTGCGGGCGCGCTCCTGTGTATCACTCGGCCCTGCCCTCAGGCGTGGCGCATCATTGGATGTGACTGACAGCAGCGCGAGCCAATGGCTGCACTTCTATCAATCTATCTAATCAATGACCAGACTCTGTGGAGAAGAGGACGCTGGACACAGGCACAGCAGGTGAACGGGCTCAGGTAAGTAAAACGGGGGGCTGGGGGGGCCGTCATTGCCAGGTGTTTTTTCACCTTAATGCATAGGATGCATTAAGTTTAAAAAACACAAACCTTTACAACTCCTTTAAAGGAACCTAGAAAATAAAAAACAAACATTTACAGCCCCTTTAAGGGGGCTTGACATGGTGTATGTCCTAGGCATACACACAGTAATATTGCTAATAGGTGTCCCTCGTCCCCATCTCAAAAAGTTGGGAGGTATGCACAACACCAAAATAAATGAATATACTGTAGTTATGTGAGCCAACTCCTATGACTAATGAAAATGTATGTTATACAACACGGAGATCCCCAACCTTTAGCACTACACAAGTAGTATAAACATCATTTGTTGATACGAAACACAAAGCAATTACTGATCTTTCATGTTTTGACAGATTTTTTTTTTTATATCTCTTGGGGACTTTAATGGGGAGAAATCTGCGCTTGAATTCTTGGGTCAGCACACGTGCTGAGGTTATTTTAAAGGGTCCCCACTCTTTCCATTGTTTTTTTTATTTATACTGTAGATATTACAAAAGAAGATCCTGGAACACACAAAGTTCGGCCAGTGTACCCACAAATTCCAAATAGAAAGGAAAGGAATCAGGAATTATGTCAGGGACATCTCCTTGTTGGAGTATTCAATAATTAAAATATCACTTTTACCTGGTCCTTTAACAGCTTCCCAATCGCCACACGCACATATACATCGACACAATGGCACTCCTGGGCAGAAGGAAGTATATTATTGTCCCCTTTAAGGAAGCACCATTGTGCATGCGTGAACATAACCGCGAGTCCCACGGACTCGGTCGCCCTCGGGGGATACCCATGATTGTCTCACGGAGAGATAGAGCGGGGAGATGCTAATGTAAACAAGCATCTCCCTGCTCTGCCTAGTGACAATGACACTGATCTCTGCTCCGTGTAATCGGAGCGGAGATCAGTGTCATGTCACACACAGCCCATCCCCCCTACAGTAAGAAACACTCACTAGGGCACACTTAACCCCTACAGTGCCACCTAGCGGTTAACCCCTTCACTGCCAGTGTAATTTTTCACTGTAATTTTTATAGCACTGATCGCTGTAAAAATGACATTGGTCCCAAAAATTTGTCAAAAGTGTCCGATGTGTCCGCCATAATGTCGCAGTCATGATAAAAATTGCTGATCGCCGCCATAAATAAAAATATTAAAATAAATGCCATAAAACTATCCCCTATTTTGTAGACGCTATAACTTTTGCGCACACCAATCAATAAACGCTTATTGTGATTTTTTTAACCAAAAATATGTAGAAGAAACAGCCTTAATTGAGGAAAACATTATATATATATATATTAGGGCTGTTACTGATCAAAATTTTTGTGTTCGATTAATCGTTTTTTTTTTTTATCGATTAATCGACTAATTACAAAAAACACACAAAGGCAGCGCTCGATTGGAATAGCATTAAAACTTTTATAGTCTTCAAGTAGGTAACTAAATAAATATTGCACTGGAGATAAAATCGATGTAGCTACATAAACTGTAAAAATGGTGCGAGTAATACCAAACGGTACCAAAAGCAGTCATAAAAACATGTGGCTAAGTATGATACTGGTATAAAAATGTGTACAACGATACCACCGCTGAATCCAGATGAGGAGAGGTTAACATCAGTCCGTCGGCATGTCGATGTCCCATTAAGGAAACTATCACAACTCCCAGTGGATGGCTGTAGAATCCCAGGGTGATAGAGGGAAGTGATAGAGGGAAGTGTAACAGCCCATGTGTGTGGCAAATAGTAAGATCCCACCGGCATGCAGATATGAAGGCACAGCAAAGGAGCCCTTCAGATGGATACGGCAAGCCCCGCCAGTGTCCGAGACGTCACCGGATCTCCGACGGGAACTCCCTGAAGGCCCAGAAGCTGGCGGAGAGGTGAGTACCAATCAAAAGAATCTTAATCGATCAAAAAGATTTTGATCGATCAAAAAAATTAAAGATTAATCGATTAATTAAAAGTTAATTTGCACAGCCCTAATTTATATATTTGGGGATATTTATTATAGCAAAAACACTGAAAACTGCAAGGCACGATTTATTTAGGTGGTTGAGCGGCGCTATTTTTAGCGCTGAACTGCCTGAAAAACGTGTCAGTGTGAAAGGGGCCTAAGTGAGTTATTCCTAGTGTAGCGCTCACCCCCGAAGGAGCCGCTGATTAGTTTGGGACCGGCATGTTGGGTTACCAGTGATTCTGTCTAGGGTAATATTGGTGAAGGTGGATAAAGAGCAAGTGTCCAGACATCAACTTAAGTTTTCAATGCTTTATTCCAAGGCCCAACACGGCTGACATCAACATGGCACACAATAGAGAAAGGTTGATGAGCAAAGAGAGAACTACAGTATCAGGCCTTGGATATCAAAGAGAGAGCAAGCCTGCTCTCAGCATTGTCAAGTTCAAACGTTGTCACTCTCGCCAGAGTGGGTAAAGTGCCCCCGGACAGGCGATTAACTTGAGTCTGGCAGCCGAAGGGCCACTTTCAAACAAAGTCACTGGGAGGAAACAGGGCCTCTTCCACAGGCCTGGTACATTTTTAGGTTGTCAAAAGTTAGAACTAATGAATCCTCCCAGTAAGTCCAATTTTAGTGTCACCAATTGACAGCTGAAGTGTACCTGTCGTGTGGCGTGGTGACCGGATCCCCGGTGGTTCGTCCAGGCCTCACAGACAACCTCTGTCTCTGGGTTCTCCCGAGCCGATCCCCCACCGTACACCTCCCAGCTTAGGATCTGGGACCCCTCTCTGCATCAAAGTGAAGTTCCACTTGATGCGCAACCTCGGGCAGGCGGGCCTCGATGGCTGGGCCCATGGATGCGCGCACCCTGAAGGTGGATGCCCCACCTGGAACTCGGGCCCCGCGTAGCATACACACTAATAGCGGCTGCCCCAGATATACCCCCCCGCCAGCATGCCCAGAGGGGGAACCGCTCCTCTGATTGGCTGCTGGGGGAAGGTGGGCCCGTCAGAACCCCTCTAGCACCAACTGTTGCCTAGGGGTGATAACACACCCCTGACACGCAGACCGACCTACAAGGCAGTTCCAAACCGGCAGCAGCACCAATCTAAGTAATTTGCGAATGGGAGCAAACTTAAAGGGGAGGTTCCCCTAAAAAGAAACTTTTAACATTGCATGTCTCTTCTTAATAACATGTAGAATCGGCTGGTAGTTTAAAAAAAAAAAACGTCCGTACATACCATTTTCGGCATGTAGTCTCACTGTCGCTTCCGGGTCTGGCGGTCGGGGTAGGGCGTGCCTACTTGATTGACAGGCATCCGATCGACGCATACAGCGCGTCACGAGATGCCGAAAAAAGCTGAACGTTGGTGCGCATGCGCCGTATAGAGCCGCACCAACGTTCGGCTTCCTTCGGCATCTCGTGACACGCTGTATGCGTCGAGCGGATGCCTGTCCCCAAACATCATACCCGGAAGCGGCGGTGAGACTACATGTCGAAAATGGTATGTACGGACGTTTTTTTTTTTAAACTACCAGCCGATTCTACATGTTATTAAGAAGAGACTTTTTAGGGGAACCTCCCCTTTAACTCTCCCATTCCCCACTAACTTTAGTGTAACGCCCCACGAAATTACAGGCCTACAATATAAAACTCCAAATATCCATGGAAAATAATGGTACCACTTTCAGCACCTAAAATCTGAAATAATCATACCGCCAGGGAGGGTAAAGTGTAACCTGGGATGAATTATTTCAGTAAAAAAGAGGCAGGATCGAAAAACCTGAGAGCAAAGCATTTTCTACCAGGTGGAATAAATCAATCAATTCCATTTATGGCAGAGTTATATATCATATCTACAAGTCTGCCTGGAAGATGATCAATGTCACACATTAGGTCATGGGTGTCAGCTCCGCATTAAGTGGAAACAAAGCGGTTGTGTAAAGTGTCGCTGACATTTTAATCAGCGAGTACAGTGGAGATGGGTGTGTTGAGTAAATTCCCTGAAGGAACACATAGATACAGAGATGGACAGATAAAACGCAGTTGAATTTGGTTTCGGCTATACAGTTGGTTCACTTAGTAACACACTGCTGACAACATAACGCCCAGCAAGGCAAAACAAATTAGCTGAGAACTAGTCAGTACTAATGCTCTGCAAGACATGGCCTAGAGAGAACGACAAATGACTAACAGGTTTCCTGCTGCCACCATTATAAACAAACAGTATCATTCCTCTGGAACTGTATCAAGAATGCATATATTGTGAACACAAGTATATATGATATGGGGAAATAACATAATCATGCGATAGTTTGATGCAAGACTATCTTTTAGAACTTTCTTTAGTAAAATAAAAGTAATCTTTATTAGAACATTATACGAGCCCAGTACCAAATACACAACAGTCCCCTTTTCTGTACATTTATTGGATTTTATCCAACATTCTACCACTACAGGTCAATCAAATGTCTGACAGTAATGTCTCAGCCGAGGTGAAGGGCGTGGGGGTAGTAAAAGAGCACGCCAGTTCTAAACTATGAGAATAATGCATCAAATCAGAAGTTCTGAAAATCACAGCACACACATGATCATTTATAATCACCTTGTATGATAGGGTGACCAGACATCCCCAGTTTCAGGGGACAGTCCCAGGATTAAAGACACTGTCCCCAAACCAAGTCTGTCCCCAGTTTTGTCCCCGGATTGGATTTGAACAGGGGCTGGGGAAATTTCAAAGAAAGTCATTGCAGAATGAAAATAAATAAATAAAAAAGTCGGGAATTGCACCCCTCGCTCCGCCACGCCTAGTAGCTTAGGGGGTGTATTTTTTCCATTATCTGTACCCCTTTCTGATAATCATGTGCTGGTCAGAATGGAGTGATTATTTCTTCAGTTTCGGGTGCATGCCCATTCATTTCCGCTCACATGTTCTTCTGCCTTGGCTCACGTCTCGGCCAGCCGCCTGTCTGTTTATCTCCTTGCCTTCCCTGGCAGAGTGATCTTCCTCCGCTCCCCACCCAGTAGTAGCTGGGGCCCGGAGAGTAAAACTTGACAGGCTGGGAGGCGGGCAGAGAGTCGCTGACTGCCGCCATTACTAGTAAAAAAAAATATGTCCCCTGATTTCATTTTAAAAATCTGGTCACCTTATTGTATGAGCTCATACGGTATCTAAAGGAAAAGCTCAAACCAGTCAACATGTAGCTCCATATCAACCGGGTCTTGCAGTACACAGGGACACTTAAAGGGGTTGTAAAGGAAAAAAAAATAAAAAATCATAATAAGCATCCTTTACCTGCAGACATTCCTCTTTTCACTTCCTCATTGTTAGTTTTTGCTCAGAAGTTGCTCTATTTCATCTCTGTTCTGTTCACTTCCTGCTTGTCTGATTTTACTGACCACCGTGAAGGGAGGCTTTACTGCGGTGGTCAGTAACGTGCTCGCCCCCTCCTGGGAACTACATCTGTGCGGAAGGACGCTCTCTACGTGTTAGAGACTTCAAGGAGGTGTTAATTACTGGGTGTGCTGCAATTCATACTGGGAAATTTAGTTCTTACATGAACAAGTGGCTGGGTAAGGCCCCTTTCAAACAGACGGACCGTTTAGATCCGCCTGTCAATTTTGACGGCTGACCTGAACGGCCACTCCATGCGTCTCTATGGAGCGTCAGATATCAGCGGAGACATGTCCGCTGACATCTGACCCGATCCACTAAAAACAGACGTATGGGGATACGTCCCCATCCGTCCATGGCAGTTCGGATCGGGTGAGATCTGATGAAAACGGACATGCTGTCCATTTTCATCAGATTTCTCCATAGGAAACAGCGGTGTCCGACAAGCCCCTCCCGCTCAGTGAGCAGAGAGGAGCTTGTCATCCGCCAGCTCAGTGGAGATCAACGGGCTGATCTTCCGCTGAGCAGGCGGAAGAAGGCGGACCCAGTAGCGACGTGTGGAAGGGGCCTAAAATGAATCCACCTTCTATTTTGGAAACAAATGGTCTTAACTAAGCATTGTTAGGAATTCTGATCTGTTCCCAATAATCTGATCAGTCATTGAAGGGCCGGCCGGATCGCGCATGCGCACATGAAGCAGACCATGGTCAGCACCTCTGTGCGCATTCTCACAACTTGGGAACGGCGCAATCAGTGAAATTGGAAGAGGACCCGGGCAATTTAGTGAACTACGCAGAGAGCTTAAATAGACACACACAAACGCCCTTCCTTTGCAAAAGTACATCCCTTTGTATCCCTTCCTATACAGCAAGGTGCTTTTGTTCTGTTGTGTGTTCGCGTTTGTTGCGTTGTGACTTGTCTTTGTGTTATTTGTTGACTGTTTGATCTAGTGTTTTGTAGAATATATTTGATAGTCTTTTTTGGTGGCTGGTTGTGAGACTTTTTGGTTGATAGATTTTGTTTGTTTGTTTTGTTGCTTGATTTTTCCTGCTTGTTTTTGTGTGTGATTTTTGGTGATTGTTTGGGAGAGAGTTGTTGTATGAGTATGACTGAGAGGAAGCGCAAGAGCAATTTTTCTTTGGGGGAGAAACAAATTATTTCCCGGGCCCATACCCAATATGGCCGTTTCCTTCACGGCCTGGAGAGTGCCAACACCACCCCGGCCAGGAAGAAGGAGATTTTGCAGAACATTACCGACCAGGTAAATTCATTGGGGGGGGGGGGGAGACCCGGACACGCGAGGGGATCGTAAAGAAGATCAATGATCTCCGGTGTCTGGTCCGAAAGAAGCTGGCCAAAATGGCAGCCCATGCCAGGGGCACTGGAGGGGGCCCACCATGCCCTGTTAGTCTGACAGCGGAGGAGCGTGCGGTGGCCCACACCTTTAATAGGCAACAAGTGGAGGGCCTGCCTGGCTATGACTCCAGTCAGGAGCCCGTGATGACAGGTACGTTTTTTTTTGTCCTATCTGGTGTTTAGCATGTGTGGGGGAAGGTTATATGTGGCAAGTGTGTGGATCCTCCAACCTGTGAATGTATTGTGTCATCCACAGATGTGCAGGAGGGTGCTGGGCCATCTGGCCTGACTGCACCATCCCCGGGACACCAGCCTGATGAGGACCCCCAGACAAGGCCGGAGTCCTCGGAGGAGTTGGAGGAGAAGTATGTCATGTCAGCCAGTGGATTGTTGTTTTTGGAGGAGTCTTCCCCTCTGGCTGGCAGCAGCCAACCCTCCATAAGGGGTAGCCCCTCCCACTCCTCCCCCAACAGGGCTCCCCTCCTCCCCGGCCACAAGCATCAGCTGGAGGCAGGAAGTCGTCCCAGAAGACCAGGGGGTGGCCGAGGTTCTGCCCGCCAATCTCAGAAGGGACCAGGCCCTTCAGACCCACCATCTGGGACAGGTCAGCCAGACTTTGGTGCGGATGGAGGAGAGCCTGTCCTCCATAAAGGATACGCCATAATGGGGACCTGGACTGCCACTCCCTGGGTCTTACAAACTGCCTAAACGAACTGCAGACTACTAAAGCAGACGTTGGGCAGGATGTGAGGGCCCTCACCCAGGCTATCCAGGCCAATACGGCAACACTAAGTGCTGGCCTGACCAGAATTGCCGTGGCCTTGGAGGGCAGGCCGCCAGGTGGGCAGAGACCAGGGGCTGCTCCTCCTTCCCCGGATTACCCCCCCCATGAGTCTCCCCTGAGAAGCCGGGGCCGTGGCCGTGGGCGCCCCAGGTGTGGGTCACGCCAGCGGCATTAATTATTAATTTGGTTTCCCCCCTTTTTTTTTCTTTTTCTGGACTTTTATTTTTCTGGGCTTTTTTTTGGGGGGGGGGGGGATTTTTTATTTTTTTTTGCTGCCATTTTTTTTTTTTTTTTTGCTGGACAATTTTTTTTTTTTTTTGTGTTGTGAATGATTTCGGAATGTGGGGGTGACATTCCTGCCGGAAAAGGGGTGTCACCCTCATTTGTGGTGGAGAAGGGTTCCCCAGGACCAGGGAGAAGTGATCCCCAGGTCCGTGTGAATGGTGTATGAATAGACAGTGACATAATTGGAGCCGTGGCGTGGCGTTGCTGCTCACAAGTCCTGCATGGTGGGCTTGTGCTAATCCAATTTGATGAGGATGTGGGGTGTGTGTGCTAGGGACCACAGTGGTGTGCATGCATGCATTCTCATTGTGCCATGATTAATGTGTGTGTTTAACGTGCAAAGATGCCTAATGTGAGCTGTCTCCTGGCTGTTCTTCCCTCAGAAGACGGGGTAGCCTCGATTAGGGGGGGGATCGTCTGGTTCAGGGGTCAGGTCATCACGTATGTCAATCTGCAGGCCCTTTATTACTGCAAAGTTGTGCAGCAGGCAACATGCACCGATGATCTGGCACACAAAGTTTGGGGAATACAACAGGGTCCCCCCAGACTTATCCAGGCAGCGGAAACGTGACTTCAGGAGGCCAAAGATGCGCTCCACCACTGCACGTGTTTGGGCGTGGGCTTCATTGTATCTTTCCTCTCCTGGGGTTTGGGGGTTCCGGATAGGAGTCATGAGATGGGGTCCCAGTGCATATGCAGAGTCACCTGTAAGGGAAAAGACAGGAGGATGTTAGTAGTGCATGTGCCCCTTGTGATGTGTGCATCATGGGGGGGGACAGTCATGCCTGCCACCCATGTCACTCACCAACCAACCAGGTGTCCCCATACACGTTCTGTTTGAATTCCATTGGGATGGGGCTCTGATTGTATATGTAGCTGTCATGGCTGGATCCGGGGTGTTTGGCACGGACGTGCCATATGAGGCCTTGGGCATCGACTATCACCTGTACATTGATGGAATGCCAATGCTTCCGATTGCGGTATATGTGCTCTGTCTCATGGGGGGGCTGGAGTGCCACATGTGTGCAATCAATGGCCCCCACGGTGCGTGGGAATCTGGCAATTCTGTAGAAATCTGTTATTGCCTTCAGCCGCAGGTCCTCAGTGGTTGGTTTGATGATTTGGTTGGCCATGCGTCTGAGGATTGTGGGGACAACCTGGTGCACACATCTGCTCATGGAGGATTGTGACATTCCAGCCACCACTCCACTTGTTCTTTGAAAAGAGCCACTGGCAAGGAAATGGAGTGTTGCCAGGACCTTGACCAGTGGCTGCACTGCATGTGAGCGGTGTGTTGGGCTGGTGATGTCCTCCTGCAAGGTTGTGGTTAATTCCAGGATGGCATGAGGGGTGAATCTGAAGATGCGATACACCTCAGAATCACTCATGCCAAAGAGGTCTATGCGTGTGCGGTATATCCTCTCCCGTGCCCTCCTCCGTGCCCTCCTCCTTCTTTGCTCCTCTAAAGTCATTAGTATAGCTATGAGCAAGGATGCCCCTGGCATGTTGGCATACAGATTGTTGTCCAGCAAGTGTGACTGCTCAGC
The DNA here is from genome assembly GCA_029574335.1 of Rana kukunoris. Classification (NCBI taxonomy): domain Eukaryota; kingdom Metazoa; phylum Chordata; class Amphibia; order Anura; family Ranidae; genus Rana; species Rana kukunoris. The sequence goes on along the minus strand of CM056053.1, from coordinate 107,118,080 downwards.
TTCTCACTAACAGTGTTAGCTGACATGTAGACGGATTGTCTAATTTTATTCCACCTTTTATATGGTCTAATTTTAGACAGGACGTGCAGCTGTTGCGCACAGCGCATAGCCTGCGCTGCACCAACGTTCTTTTGTGGATCCCCGTAACTCCCTCATTTGCATATTTGAATAGCAAATCAATGGTGTGTCTAGCGCAATGGTGTGTGTCTAGACCGGCGGATACGCCGGTCTATCGAAATTACGCCGGTCCAAAAAAAGTAGATTTCATGCGTATATCGTTTTGGGGATGCAGCGCATCGATACGCATGCGCAAAATTAGACTTACGCCGCGCATCTCCTGTAACGCCGGCGTAATGGCTCTGTGAATCTGGCCCATTGTTTTCTACCTTTGGATAGAGTGGAGAGGGGTTAGAACACCTGTCAGTTTTTATTGCCGTCTTAGCTGTTGGGAAGATTCAGCCTCTCTTTTTTTCCTCTTTGCCATTATAGTTGAATTTTGTGTTGATAACAGAACAGCAATAAAAGGGACCAATAGGGACACTAGTTCTGGTGGCCCTGGTGACACCCCAGGATCCCCTCACTTTGGAGGGATTTCCCTTCACTTCCTGGTTCAGGTATGGGAGGGGAGGTTAAAAGGCAAGTTTGGGATTGAAAAAAATATACTTAAAATGTTACAGTATGCCTAATTCGGTGACCACGTGTCCTGGATTGCCCGGGACAGTCCTGCATTTTGCAGGTCTGTCCTGGGTACCTTTTATGCACTGGCGTAGCGGGGGGGGGGGGGGGGGGGGGGGGGTCGGGGGGCGGGCGAAAAATGGGGGGGGGGGGCGAATCCATCCACCGGCTCCGCGGAGCGCTCCGGAGCCTCGGCCTAGGAAAGTCCCCATCTTCGGCCTAGCTCCGGAGCGGCGGCCATCTTGGTACACCCGGCGGCGGCCCTCCTCTCTGTTCACACCCACAGAGGAGGAGGAGCCCGCGCTTGAGGGAAACCACACACACCGCTGTCTGAGGTCTGAGGTCTGCACTACTGGGGGTTACTGTCTGAGGTCTGCACTACTGGGGGTTACTGTCTGAGGTCTGCACTACTGGGCGATATTGTCTGAGGTCTGCACTACTGGGGGTTATTGTCTGAGGTCTGCACTACTGGGGGTTATTGTCTGAGGTCTGCACTACTGGGGGTTATTGTCTGAGGTCTGCATTACTGGGGGTTATTGTCTGAGGTCTGCACTACTGGGGGTTAATGTCTGAGGTCTGCACTATTGGGGGTTACTGTCTGAGGTCTGCACTACTGGGGGTTAATGTCTGAGGTCTGCACTACTGGGGGTTAATGTCTGAGGTCTGCACTATTGGGGGTTAATGTCTGAGGTCTGCACTATTGGGGGTTACTGTCTGAGGTCTGCACTACTGGGGGTTATTGTCTGAGGTCTGCACTACTGGGGGTTATTGTCTGAGGTCTGCACTACTGGGGGTTAATGTCTGAGGTCTGCACTATTGGGGGTTAATGTCTGAGGTCTGCACTTGGGGGGGTTACTGTCTGAGGTCTGCACTACTGGGGGTTAATGTCTGAGGTCTGCACTATTGGGGGTTAATGTCTGAGGTCTGCACTATTGGGGGTTACTGTCTGAGGTCTGCACTACTGGGGGTTAATGTCTGAGGTCTGCACTATTGGGGGTTAATGTCTGAGGTCTGCACTATTGGGGGTTACTGTCTGAGGTCTGCACTACTGGGGGTTATTGTCTGAGGTCTGCACTACTGGGGGTTATTGTCTGAGGTCTGCACTACTGGGGGTTAATGTCTGAGGTCTGCACTACTGGGGGTTACTGTCTGAGGTCTGCACTATTATGGGGGTTACTGTCTGAGGTCTGCACTACTGGGGGTTACTGTCTGAGGTCTGCACTATTATGGGGGTTACTGTCTGAGGTCTGCACTATTATGGGGGTTACTGTCTGAGGTCTGCACTATTATGGGGGTTACTGTCTGAGGTCTGCACTATTATGGGGGTTACTGTCTGAGGTCTGCACTATTATGGGGGTTACTGTCTGAGGTCTGCACTATGCTGGGGTATACTGTCTGAGGTCTGCACTAATTATAGGGGTTACTGTCTGAGGTCTGCACTATTATGGGGGTTACTGTCTGAGGTCTGCACTATTGTGGGGGTTACTGTCTGAGGTCTGCACTACTGGGGGTTACTGTCTGAGGTCTGCACTATGGTGGGGGTTACTGTCTGAGGTCTGTTAAATAGGGGGTCTGTGATTGTGGGGGGTCTATCTGTGATTGGGGGGATCCATCTGTGATGAGAGGTCTGTTATTTAGGGGGTCAGTCTGTGATGGGGGATCTGTGATTGTGGGGGGGTCAGTCTGTGATGGGGGATCTGTGATTGTGGGGGGGGGGTTCAGTCTATGATGGGGGATCTGTGGTTGTGGGGGGGGGGGGGGTCAGTCTGTTAATCCCTTACAGTAAGGGGTTAAATGATTAATCCTGCAATAATTTACCCCTTACATGCTGAAAGCCCTGAGAGGGATACATTACAGATCCTTATAACCAGAGTGGATGATTATACAAGGGGGGGGGGGGGGCAAAAAAAAAATTCTGCCCCGGGCGCCCATAACTCTGGTTACGCCACTGCCTTTATGCCAGGACAATACAGTGTCCCGGATTTAAACTGACACAGCTATTCCCCGGGCCGATCTGATGGCCCCAAAAAAGGCTGCCACTTCATCGCTTTACTTACTGACAGTACTTGTCCTGGCTTGGAATGCCTGGAGGAGCACAATCCCGCCCCCTGCTTGTGATTGGAGAAATCATTAATCCTGACTATTGTGTCTAATGACTGTGCTGTTATTCGTTACAGCACAAGCTGATTTTTGGGAGGGGGGGGGGGTGTCCCTGAATGGTAGTTTGTAAATGTGGTCACCCTAATACCTAACCCAGGGGTGTCCAAACTTTTTTCAAAGAGGGCCAGATTTGATGAAGTGAACATGCGTTTAGGGCCGACCATTTTGCCTGATATTTTTTAAACCATTAAAATTTGGTCTAAATGTGTTTGTTCGAGCAACTAATACACTGCCCAACACAAGTTATCTTGCCTTTGTGGCTGTGTGTGGTGAAGAGATGAGCGTGGGCGTGTTATTTGGAGATACCATATTTATCTGCGTATAACACACACCTTCACTTTAGGAGGTACGTTTCAGGGGGAAAAAAATGTAAATAAAAAACTGTGAAGCAAAAAAGGGTCATTGCCTATCAAAGCAGCCTAATCAGTGCCCATCTGCAGCTTCTCCATTGCCATGAATGCAGCCTTTTAATTGCCATGAATGCAGCATGATCGATGTCCATCTGCAGCCTCGGAGGAAAGGGGAGGGGCGGGATGAGCACCAACAGATTACATACAGGAGAATCTCCTGTTTACACAGCAGCCTCTTTAATACATTTTCTCCTGCCTCCTATGATAGACAGAGGAGTCGTCCAATGGCAGCCCAGGAGACGGGACTTCCTATTACAGATGTCGCTGAGTAAACAGGAGATTCTCCTGTATGTAATTTGACAGCACTCGTTCCACCTCTCCCTGTCCCCTCTGAGGCAGCACCGATAAATACAGTATATATCCAAATTACCATTAAACTGGAACGGAGGCCGCAATCGGCCTCCGGGCCGGACTTTGGACATGCCTGGCCTAACCTCTCCTGTTCTGCATGCACTGATGTGAATAGGAGGTTATTTTTCATTACTTTAGAAAGGAAGAAAGTTTTCCTCTCTGAAATACACACTTTTGGTTATTAAATTGTTACTAAACCCAGAACCTACAGTACACAGAACACAGAAATGCAATAAATCTAGTAAATATAAACTGCTAAATACCTTTTCTCATTAGCAGTATCTAGCGGTCTTGTGACTTCTATTAGTGTCTGGTTAAATGTGGTAGGAGACTGTCCTATAAGGCTGCAGGGCTCCTGTACAGTGCTGATTGGCCCTGTGCTGATCACATGCACCCTCCCAAGAAAAAATGTCTCTAGCAATACACACCAAACTGAGCATGTGTAGTGACTCCAAAGGCTCTATCAGGAGATGGATTGGAGACAATAAAAGAAGGGGAGGATCAGAGAAGACTGGATCAACCAGCCTTTTTACACAATGCGGAAGATTTCCCCCTTAGGTTCCACAGTATAACAAGCATGCTTTTCTACATATGCACGCTGATTTTACTGTTGTGGGTTTAGTAACACTTTAAGTTATTGTCTTGGGGGAGGGGGAGCACTACTGATAGTTGCTCCCCCTCCCCCATCGAAAACACCCTTGTGAATGAGACCTTAGGTGAAAGTTTTCCATATACATATTATATTAGTGAATGTTTGTATTATAATTTTTCTTTATGTTTGCGCAATGAGGTCTTTTTTCATCTTTGTCTTTCATGTTTAAAATTACTGTGGATGGCTATACACTGTGTCAGTGAAACAGCTACTAGTAACCTGTGAGGCTAAGTCCACCTGTCATCATTCAAGATAATTACATCAGTACTGTCTTTTTTCCCCATGCACGGAGGAGTGGTGGAGGATTGCACTATGGGTCCTTTCACACGGAGCGGACCGTTTTTCGGTCCGCTCCACGTGTGTCCGTCGGCTCAGCGGGGATCCCCGCTCAGCTGTCGGCGGACAGGGCGGTCTCCGCACACTGTGCAGGGACCGCCCTGTCTCTCCTCCGCTCTCCCCTATGGGGAATCGGATGAATACGGACCGTTTCTCCGTATTCATCCGATCCGTTCCGCTGGACGGAAGAAAAATAGGGTTTTCTTCGGTCCGAAAAACCATATCCAGATGGACGCGGATCTTTGCGGACGTTAGCAGATGCATAATCCGCTAATGGACGCGATCCCATAGGGAACCATTTCACACGGACGAGCGGAGGCGGACGTGTGAAAGGGGCCTAAGAAGTTTTTTTTTTTGCATTTGTTGGAACTTCCTACTGATTATTATCATTTATCATTGGTGTATGGTTTTGCATCACATTAGTTAATATCTGGCGCATATTATACTTATTTTTTGTTTATCACTTTTGGTTTGGTTCACCACACATATGCTGCAGTATTATTTGGTTATTTTTGTGATGTCATATTAGTTACTTATTTATTAGCGCTGTAGTACATATATTTTTTGTATTATAATATACATATTTTTGAATATTAAAAAAGTAGACACTTTGCCTTCTGCTTTCAAAAATACATGGTAAATAATCTTAAGAGAGAATGTTCTGCAAAGTTACAAGCAACCTCGTTGTGCAGCTAACAAATAACTTGCAATTAAAACATTGCAAACTGTTTACTCTTGTAAACAGCCCGAAGCAGACAAGTCATATCATTAACATGCCAATAAAGAATATCATAAATGTCTAACCTATATACTGTTGATTTATATACTAGAACTTCCTGGACAGTATAAACCATGCTTTGTATTTCACTGTTTAACTGCTTGCCGACCAGCCGCCGGGGCAAGAGCCCGAAGCTCTACATCGGCACTTCTGCGGCCGCTAGGTGGAGCGTGCGCGCCGACGGCGGTCGACATGCGCGCCCCCTGCTCGCCCCCGAATCCTGTGCGCGTGCCCGGCGGGCACGATCGCTGCCGGGCACACGCGATTGCTCGTTACAGAGCGGGGACCGGGAGCTATGTGTGTAAACACATAGCTCCCGGTCCTGTCAGCGTGGGAAACGTATAATGTATGAACAGAAGATCAGTGATTTCCCCTAGTGAGTCCACCCCTCCCATACAGTTAGAACACACCCAGGAACACACTTAACCCCTTCCCCGCCCCTAGTGTTAACCCCTTCACTGCCAATGGCATTTTTATAGTAATCCAATGCATTTTTATAGCATTGATCGCTAAAAAAATGCCAATGGTCCCAAAAATGTGTCAAAAGTTTCCGAAGTGTCCGCCATAAGGTCGCAGTACTGAAAAAAAACGCTGATCACCGTCATTACTAGTAAAAAAAATAATAAAAATGCCATAAAACTACCCCCTATTTTGTAAACGCTATAACTTTTGCGCAAACCAATCAATAAACGCGAATTTACGAAAAATATGTGGAAGAATACGTATCGGCCTAAACTGAGGAAAAAAAAATTATATATTTTTGGGGGATATTTATTACAGAAAAAAGTAAAAAATATTGAATTTTTTGTTTATAGCGCAAAAAAAAAAAACCGCAGAGATGATCAAATACCACCAAAAGAAAACTCTATTTGTGGGGAAAAAAAGGACGCCAATTTTGTTTGGGAGCCACGTCGCACGACCGCGCAATTGTCAGTTAAAGCGACGCAGTGCCGAATCACAAAAAGTGCTCTGGTCTTTGGACAGCAACAATATGGTCCGGGGGTTAAGTGGTTAAAATGTGAAACAAGGGGCAAGTAAAGAAGGGCCTCAAGTTCAGCTGTATGCTGTACATATAAGTCCGGTATATATATATATATATATATATATATATATATATATATATATACAGGCATACCCCACTTTTAAGTACACAATGGGGTTTATTTACTAAAGAAGACGAAGGCCCAGATTCATAGAGCAATTACGCCTGTCTAACTGGTGTTAGACAGGAGTAATTTCAAATTTCGCGCGCCGTATCACTAGTTTGAATCCTCAAACGATGATACGGCGGCTTCGGGCTTCGATCCGAGAGGCTAACGTCTTCGTAAGCCTTCGGATCTACGCTGCGATATTTTTGCGGCCGCTGGGAGGAGTTTGCGTCGTTTTGATGCGTCGGGATATGCAAATAAGTTTTTACGGCGATCCACGAAGATACGAGCGGTCTTTGCAATCGCTTACGTCTATTTTTTTTTACGTACTGTTAGACCAGCTTTTTGCTGGTCTAACGGTGCGTAGCCCAAGTATGGCCGTCGTTCCCGCGTCGAATTTAATTTTTTTTTTACGTAACTCGTTCGGGAATAGAAATGTCCGTAAACGACGCTACTCAAACAACGAATGACGTAACGACGTGATTTCGCGCAATGCACGGCGGGAAATTTGCGAACAGAGCATGCGCAGTTCGATCGCCGCGGGAACGCACCTATTTTAAATGCTTCAAGCCCCCTACTCGCGTAGATGGATTGCGATGGGAGAAATACACTACGCCGCCGTCGTTTACTGGACAAAATCTACCTGGATTCCACGTAGAGCCAGGTAAAAAACGGCGGCGTAGTGTATTTCTGATACGCTACGAGAATCTAATTCTCTCTGAATCTGGGCCGAAAAGTGCAAAATCAGGCTCACTTTTGCATATAAATCAATGAGTTTCTAACCACAGCTTGTTCAATTAAGATTTGGTAATAAAACATGGAAACTCATTATTCGCTATACAGAAGTGAGCCTGATTTTGCACTTTGCAGCTTTAGTAAATTAACCCATTTGTGTACTTAAAAGCGGGGTATGCCTGTATATATATATATATATATATATATATATATATATATATATATATATATTTATAGATAGATAGATAAATCTATAAATCTATCTATCTATCTATCTATCTATCTATCTATCTATCTATCTATCTATCTATCTATCTATCTATCTAAAGATATTTGAAAAATAAAGAAACGATTTTAAGTGCAGCAACTCTTGAACTTTTTTTTTATAGATAGATAGATAGATAGATAGATAGTTATCGTTATTTAAACTGGAACTTTAGCAAAAAAAAAATGGCAATCAGGCGAGGGACTCGAATAGGGGAGGATCCGGGCTGCTGTGTACAAAACCATTGCACAGAGCACGTAAGTATAACATGTTTGTTATTTTTAAATCCTATTTTTCTCGGGTTCCTTACTGGCGATCTTGGCTGCTCCTTTTCTTCGTGTGTCCTCCCCATAGCAAGCTATTTGCTGGGGGAGCACAGGGTGTCTGCTTATTTCCTGAGCTGTGTGTCTATGGCGCAGCGTTTCATAGACACACACAGCGGGACTTAGCCCTGCCCCCACTTTCTCCTCACTGAATTTGATTGAGCCAATGGCTCCTGCTGCTGTTCGAGTCCCTGTGTGAAGTGGAAGAGAGCGGAAAAGAGATGTAGCACAGCACTGGATCTCTTCTCCGCAATTTACCCCTTCACACAGGGAAGGGGGAGGACAGAGAAGTATAACGTTTTTTTTTTACCTTAATGCAAGGAATGTTTTAAGGTAAAAAATGTTTTTAGCTTTAGTATCACTTTAACCACTTTAACCCCCGGATCATATTGCTGGTCAAAGACCAGGCCACTTTTTGCAATTCGGCACTGCGTCGCTTTAACTGACAATTGCGCGGTCGTGCGACGTTACGCTCCCAAACAAAATTGGCGTCCTTTTTTTCCCACAAATAGAGCTTTCTTTTGGAGGTATTTGATCACCTCTGCGTTTTTAGTTTTTGCACAATAAACAAAAATAGAACGACAATTTTGAAAAAAAAAAAAATATTTTTAACTTTTTGCTATAATAAACATCCCCCAAAAATATATATAAAAAAAGTTTTTTTTCCTCAGTTTGGGCCGATACTTATTCTTCTACATATTTTTCATAAAAAAAAAAATCAAAAAAAAAAAGCGCAATAAGCATTTATTGATTGGTTTGCGCAAAAGTTAATGGGCTAGATTCAAGAAGAAGTTACGTCGGCGTATCTCGAGATACGCCCCCTACCTGCTAATTTGAATTGCGCGCGGATACACCGGCCCATTTATGATACGCTGACGTAACTTACGGAGCAAGTGCTTTGTGAATACAGCACTTGCCTGTAAAAGTTGCGGAGGCGTAGCGTAAATCGGGTGTGTTCTAACTAAAGGGGGGGGTGGACTGACTAGGGGAAATGACTGATCGCTGTTCATAAATTGTATGAACAGACGGTCAGGCATTTCTCCCCCTGACAGGACCGGGAGCTACGCGATCTCGCTCAGCAGAGCCGACCTGCCGCCGTATAACTGCGGTGGCTGGTCGGCAAGCAGTTAAATACTTAACCTCTTTTTCGTGATATGGCAAAACGTTACTTTTTTATTATTTTTTTTAACAAATGAAGGCACTGCGTTACTTTAACTGACAATTGCACCAGCATGCAACACTGTACCCAAATTAAATGTATGTCCTTTTTTCCCACAAATAGAGCTTTCTTTTGATGAGATGTGATCACCACTGTGTTTTTTTATTTTTTGCGCTATAAACAAAGAAAGACAGATAATTTTGAAAGAAAAAACTATATTTTTTACTTTTTATATGCAGTATTCTTTTTGGTAAAAAATGTTATACAACACTAATAATAATGGTCAAAGGAAGAGCTGCGCTGTTGTAAGCTAAAATGTGACACTAGTGACAATGAAGTGTTATATAAATATCAATTAAAATAAAAATAGGTCTGTGAGACCTCCATAAGATAACAAGTAAGGGTTAATTCTTAAATGAACTAGTATCCCGTGACCACGTCCCTCTAGTGACGAAACGTTGGGAGGAACGACGTTCTGATGTCACCGTGTTGTGTGCCAGACCCGTAAGATACAGGCTGCTAAATTGAAGAGGCGGCCGGCTCGATTGTATTTTATATGCCTTATCTCACTTCTTCGATGTAAGTGTGCATTTTTATGTTACTTATTGAAAATTTTAAGGGTTTTACGCTATGCCAGTCCCTTCCTTTTTTTTTTTTATGTTTGAGACATCTTCTATGCAACATTGAACTACACTAAGGGATTTATGCTACCAATAGTGACCCCAGGCTGGGATATCAACCATATGCGTATATTGATCTCCTATAATTAGAGATCACATCCATCTGGTAAGCGGCAGTGTTATTGTTTGGTGGAGGCACTATCCTGTCAGCACTTTTTCCTGGACTATTGGATTCGTTGAACACTGGGGATATTTAAGTTTATATGGACACTCTGCATTAGTATTTTTTAATAAATTCATTTTTTTTTTTACCTTTGATGCTATTGTTAATGGTATTCCTAAGGATTTTTTTGGTTTGTTCACACGGACTGCTATTTATTCACTTGATAATTTTTAGGTATCTACCTAATTTAGGAAATAACACTTTCTTGTTATCTTATTGAGGTCTCACAGACCTATTTACAGATATATATATTTTTTTCACTCAGTCGGTGTTTCATCATTTTAATTGATATTTATCTAGCACTTCATTGTCACTAGTGTCACATTTTAGCTTACAACAGCGCAGCTCTTCCTTTGACTAGAAATAAGACAGGCAAGGTATAAATCTACCCACTAAAATCTGCTTCAGATATTATACTGTAAATGTGCTAGATAGTTACATAGTCTTCCGGGTCCACGCGTGCATGCTCAAGCAGACCCAGAAAAAGGCCACGACGTACAGGTAGGTGATTGGGCCTGTACGAGCCGTCCTTCCACAGCAAATGTACTGTGGCGAGTCGGCAAGAGGTTAATCATTCTTGGAGCCATATCAAAGCCCTTGACCTCATACTGCTGAGACAGATAAATAAAAAAGGTTACAACCAATGGATTCCAAGGCTCGAATTTTCTTGTCAAAGCGGCTGAAAACGAACATCGATTTTACCTTACTAACGTTTAGAAAATGTATTAAATAATCAAAAACCAAAATAATTTAAAAGACGTTCTATCAGTGTACGGACAGATTTACTGACTGACACTTACTGTATATAGCAATGAGCCAATCCACAAGTTGCCCGACTTGTCAACGCTGCTCTATCATTGGCTGCAGCATGTACTCCATCGGCTTGATACAGTGTGAATTAACATACTGCAACAATAAGGACCATGACAACACTTGGAAAATCTATGATTTGCTGCTGCTTATGTAATCAGTAATCTTCTGCAGCTCCGAGGTCTGTATATTGGGAATTTGTCTTTAAAAAGTAAAAGTGTTTTCTATCGTTCTAAACCATATAATATGAGGTCAAATCTAAACACTTTCAATGTGCATGCAATCAGGCAGGCCCTTGTACTACATAGTTGAAGATAAATCTAAAGGATATTGAATAAGAAAATTGTATGGCGTATGGCCAGCTTAACCACTTGCCGACTGACCCACGAACACTTACGTCGGACAGGCAAATTGGCGTACAGGTGCGTCCCTTTTAAATTTGCCGCCGTGTGGGCCCCTGCCGCAAGCTCTGTGGCCGTGCCCACGGACTCTATGTCCGCCGGTACCCCACGATCGTGTCACGGAGCGGCAGAACGAGGGGATGCCTGGGTAAACAAGGCATCTCCCTGTTCTGCCTAGTGAGAAGACACTGATCGTCTGCTCCCTCTGCAGCGATCAGTGTCATGTCACAGTAAGCCCCGCCCCCACACAGTTAGAATCACTCCCTAGGACACACTTAACCCCTTTATAGCCCCCTACTGGTTAACCCCTTCTCTGTCAGTCACATTTATACAGTATCAGTGCATTTT